>CM039507.1:40190026-40234337 GCA_022432975.1 Begonia masoniana
TTCCATCCAGAGATTGACTCATCTAGAAACCTAAGAAGAATTTAATAACTCGCCCCATCATCTCATCTCAATTCCTTGCCTGAGGGAGGAAATTCATTACGCATGTTGACATTAGTTTGATCCAAAAATAATGTCATCGACATAACATTTGAACTAAACATAATGTCATTCTCTCCTTTTGCATGGTAAATAAAATGAATCTGTATTTCCCTTTTTGAAATTCTTTTTCCCTCAAGGAATTCTTCATTCTAGTTACCACTCAGGACCTGCTTAAGACCATAAAGAGTTTTCCTATTGTCGACCATGGTCGGGTTATCCAAAACTTCAAACCTAAGGTTGCTCACCAAAACTCTTCATTGATGTAACCGTTTTAAGATGCACTCTTTACATCCATTGAAAGAGTGTGAAGTTCTTGTAGCAGGCAAAGGCCAGGAGCATCCTAATTGACTCTAATCTAGCTACATGGGAAAAGGAATCCCCTCAAAATCAATACCTCTTCTTTAGAGTATCCCTTGCACTAGTCTAGCCTTGTTTCTAAACCACACTCCCATTTTCATCCAACTTATTCTTGAAAACCCATTTAGTTCCAAGATGGGATGATTCCTTAGCCGTGAACAAGTGTTCCATACTTGCTCGCTTTTCAAATGATTTAGCTCCTCTTGCATAGCTAAATCTAATTTCATCACACTCCAGCCTCTCAACTTCTTAGGCTCTACTTGAGAACTAATGCTACATTGGCACGAGATTCCTAAGAGAGGATCTAGTCCTTACCTCCCTAAAGAATACCACCTAAATTTCATCTATTTAATAATTGGTTTTTTGAATACTTCCATCTCCAGGAAAGCAGAGTTCCAATCATTGACAGATTTTTTTTTTTTTTTTTTTTTTTTTTTTTTTTTTTTTTTTTTTTTTTTTTTTTTAAGTAGGTACGATGTGCCACGACCGGAACCCGGATGGCGGTACGTCCGCGCGGGTGACCCGGAAGGTGACAGGTCGTAAAGAGGGGGTCGTCACAATCCCACAGCGCTTGGGGAAGTACATGGAAATGAAGCATATGTAAGAGATCTCTCCCAAGATAGCAAGTCGCGTTTTGGAGCACGATTGACAACGGATCCCATAAGAACTCCGAAGTTAAAATTGCTTCGGCGAGAGCAATTCCAGGTTGGGTGACCTTCCGGGAAGTTCTCGCCAAACAAAGCCGTGAGGGGAGGATATTGGGCTACGGCCCAATCCCCAGAGCGGACAATATCTTGCTGGGATAAGGGGTCGTTACAATCTCCACATTATGGAGATCGATCTCCACAAATGTGGAGATCGATCTCTCATTTAATTTGAGGGACAAAAGTCTCTTTTGTCCCTCGGTCAATTAATGGTTTTATTTAAAGATTTATTAAATAGTTTTAATTGTTTATTAAATGTTTTATTAAATAGTTTATATTTGTTTTAAATGATTTTAAAGTTAGATTTAAATTCCGATTTCGATTCTGGTTTCGATTTCGGTTTAGGTTCCGCTTAGAGTTTATTTAAAGTTATTAAAAAAAAAAAAAAAAAAAAAAAAAAAAAATAGTACGGGAAATACGGGTACAGTATTAGGGGTGTTACATTTATGGTAGGCCACAAGACATGAGACGTTAATGTCAAGGACTATAAGCCAGGGCAAATTTTGAGGACAAAATTCTGAATAAGGAGGGTGGAATGTAATACCCGGCTGTACGGAATAATAATATTATATTATTATAATATTGTTTGATGGCATTTTTGTAATTATGCCAATCAGGTCCGTTTTACGAAAAGAAAGCGTCATTACGATCCTAACGATTAATAGGAATTTTAAGGAAATTATGAGAATTTTCGGAGATTAAACGCTATATTCCGATTAATTACCTCTATTATAATGTAATGGACGTTTTAGTAAAAAATAGTAAATGAAGTCCAAATTGTGAATGGATAGTTTTAATAAAGCCCAAATAACAGGTTGGGTGACCTTCCGGGAAGTGCTCTCGCCAAACAAAGACGTGAGGGGAGGATATTGGGCTGCGGCCCAATCCCCAGAGCGGACAATATCTTGCTGGGAACGGGGTCGTTACAGTCACTGTCCAAAGAAGGACATATGAATACGACCCGCAGTAGGGAACAAGATCAAACTCACTGTCGAACCCCCTTTACCGGCACAAATCCTCTCTTGATCCACACAACCTATACAAAGAATATGAACAATGACAATGAATGATGAATATGATCAATGACTATGAATGATGAATATGATCAATGATTATGAATGATGAATATGATCCATGAATATGAATGATGATTATGAGCAAGGACATGAACAAGAAAAGACTTATGAGCATGTGAATTTCCCAAATCATGCATTCATGCATCCATGTTAGTGTTGCATTCCTTACTAAGCATTAGGCTTATAGTTTAAACTTTATGTTGTAGGTGACGAGTTTTCAGGTGAGGAACTCAAAGTCAATGAAGATGTTTAAGCTTGGTTGCTGGAGGATGCTCAGTGTGACAGTGAAGGCTAGATAGACGATCAAGTTCCCTGGTTATATCCATTGTAAGTCAGAGAAGTTTATGATAAACAGATGACTAAGTAGAATAGAGTTTTCTTATAACAATGAAATTCGGATTTTTGAATGGTTTGGCTACAGAGTCTGTTAACGATTTTAAGGATTATTGGGTGGTCTGTTTAGCTTAACCCTTCCGCTGTGTGTATCTCATATGAGATATGGTTTTCACTCATTAGAGTTTATAATTCCCAGATTAAGGTTTGAGTGAGTTGTAGTGTTCTCTGTTGGATGAGGATGTTTGATGATTATAGTGTTTTACTGCCGTAAGATAGAAGTTGGATGAGGCATTCATCCGGCTGACGTCATCGGCAGATGTCAAATGATAGAAATTGAACGATTGAGTCTTCCAGATGACGTCACCAGAAGATGTAGTATGTCCTTCATCGGCAGATGTAGAGTGTTAGCCATCGGATGATGAAAGGGTTATTCTGTCGTCTAGCGATCTGCAGATGTAGAGTGTTTAGCCATCGGACGATGTGAGGGTTTTCTTGTCGTTTAGTGACAGGATCATGTTTTAATTATGCACGTGGGGAGCACATGTCCACCGGATGATGTTTCCCTATTTCACCAGAAGATGAAGTATGTTTCTTCACCGGATGATGTAAGTACTATCTTGTCGTTTAGCGATCGGCAGATGTAGTGTAATAAAGTCACTGGATGATCTAAGGAGTCTTTTTACCGGACGATATAAACATGGTTTTTTCGTCTAGTGATCGGATGAGGTAAGTGATAATTTGTCGTTTAGCGATCGGATGATATAGAGCTTGTAAGTCATCGATAGATGTTTTTAAATTGGTCACACGAGATGCACGTGATCGTCGGTCGATGCGGGTATTCGCATCTGCCGATAGGTGTTTAAATGAGTCATGTGGGGTGCTCGTGCCATCCGGAAGATGCAGTGTCTATCGGTTAATGCATGTAGACCCATGCAACTTGTATGTCGATTGGAAGCATGTACGAGGGACTAATTTTCCACCCATTAAGTTGAAGTCTTTAAGCCTGTTAGGCATACTGTTATTAAAGAAAAAAAAATAATCGAAGGAGAAAAGAGTTCAAATATGAGTTAAAGTTTTATGTAAAGTCATGAATTTCGTGGCGATCCTCCCCGGGTCGTTACAATTATGGTATCAAAGCAAAAACCGGGTTCTAAAACCAATTCTGCAGACTGCCTTCCAGCACTGACTGTCACATGAGCACACTCCAACAACTGTAAGTATTTATGATTTCAGTATATGTCATTAAGTTAAGATATATATGTAATGATTTGTCTAGGAATCCCAAAATGGTTAGAGGTCAGCAGAGATAGACCAATGAGGATAGCAATGCTATTGCTCAGTTGACCGAGTTAGTCATGCGCCAATCTCACCAGATAGAACGACTGATGACAGCTAGAGAGGAACAAGGCAACTCCAGTACTAATGCAGCTCATGATCATGGGGGTGAGCGTTTCCACCGGCTTCGACCCTCGGTGTTTAATGGACATGTTTCAGATCCTATCTATGCTGAGGAGTGGATTCGAAAGATAGAAGACATGTTTAAGTATGCAAAGGTTGATGAGGGAGATAAGGTCACCTATGCTGTCTTTCATTTGGAGTTAAGTGCGAGGCATTGGTGGGACTCGATCCAGAACACCGCTAATGCCGAAGCTATGACCTGGGAGATGATCAAAGCTGCTTTCTTTGACAAGTACTTCAATAGAACTGTTCGGGCCAACAAGAAGAAGGAGTTCATGAATCTGCGACAAACTGGCTCTGTGACGGATTACATATGCAAGTTTGATGCTTTGTTACGATTTGCTCCCCGAATGATTGAGGATGACGAGGACAAGATTTATCAATTTGTTCAAGGACTGAAGCCAAGTCTGTACATGAAAGTGAAGACTGCTGGGATACACAATGTACCTTACGGTGAAGTGACGGCTAAGGCCTTGGAGCTGGAAGAGGCAGAAATAACAGCATATGCACAGCGTGAGCAGCCAAGGAAACTCACAAAGGACACTCAGCCGCCACCACGTCAGAATAAGGGTTGGCAACCGCAACAGAACAGGGGACCACAGCAACAACAACAAGGAATAAAGAAACCCCTCAACCAGAATGATGACCAAGGAAAGGGAAAGAGGCCTCTGGCACCCCTATGCCCCACCTGTCAGAAGAACCACCCTGGCGAATGCAAGTTGCGTTCTGGCCGCTGTTTCAGATGTGATAAGGTTTGACATATAGTCAGAGACTGCCCCATGCCGCCAGATCCGAACCGTGCAAGGGTAGCACCAAGAGTCTATGCGATGATGGAGGATGAGGAAGCCGTGCAGCATACAGTCATAACAGGTACCATTATGATCTGTGGTTTTGCTGCTTACACACTTATAGATACGGGAGCCACACACTCGTTTATATCAACTGTGTTGGGAACCTTTACCAGCCGAAAGGCCATATAATGTTATGTTACCATCAGGGAAGTCCCTACATTCTGAACAGATTGTTAAAGGTGATGTTGTGTCCTTAGAAAGTAAGAGACTATATGTAGAACTGATTGTAATCAACATGAAAGGATACGAGGTGATATTAGGAATGGATTGGTTATTTAGGCATTATGCCACAATAAGTTGTAGATCTGGGATGGTTGATTTTCGACCCCCAAATGGTGATCATTATTCCTTTCAAGCTATTCCTAAGATAAGCAAAATACCGATTATATCCTCACTAGAAATTTATCGGTTATTGAAAAATGGTTGTGAGAGTTACTTAGCTACCATAATGGATGTTCGGGTGAAGAATAAGATAGAGTTCCAAGATATCACCATAGTCAGAGAAATCCCTGAGGCGTTCTTAGATGACTTGCCAGGATTACCACCTGATAGAGAAATAGAGTTTGTAATTGATACATATCCCGAGGCATTGCCTGTATCTAAGAACCCTTACCGTGTGGCACCTGTTGAGTTAAAGGAGTTAAAAGTCCAACTACATGAATTAGTAGACAAAGGATTCATACGCCCTAGTAGTTCCCCTTGGGGTGCACCTGTCTTATTTGTCAAGAAGAAGGATGGTTCCCTTAGAATGTGCATAGACTATAGGGAGCTAAATAAGTTTACAATCAAGAATAAGTACCCCTTACCCCGAATTGATGATTTGTTTGACCAACTGCAAGGAGCAAAAGTGTTTTCAAAAATAGACTTACGTTCAGGTTATTACCAACTGAAAGTTAAGGAATGAGATATACCAAAGACAGCCTTCAGAACCCGTTATGGACACTACGAATTCTTGGTCATGTCGTTTGGGCTGACCAATGCACCTGCAGCCTTTATGGACTTAATGAATCGTGTGTTTCGGGAGTATTTGGACAAATTTGTAATTGTGTTCATAGATGATATCCTGATATACTCACGGACAGAAGCTGACCATGCAGAGCATTTAAGAATAGTTTTGACAACATTGAAGGAGCACCAGCTTTATGCCAAATTGTCCAAGTGTGAATTTTGGTTGGACAAGGTTAATTTTCTTGGCCATGTAGTTTCTGCTAATGGCATATCAGTGGACCCGACCAAAATTCAGGCAGTAAAGGATTGGCCACAACCAAAGAATGCCAGTGAAGTCCGTAGTTTCCTTGGATTGACAGGCTATTACAGAAAGTTCATCAAAGGATTTTCTATGATAGCTAAGCCCCTGACGAATTTGACAAAGAAGGACAATAAATATTCTTGGACCGAAGCTTGTGAAGATAGCTTCCAGACATTGAAGGTGAAGTTAACAACAGCCCCAGTTTTGACCCTTCCAACCGAAGAAGAAAAGTTTAGCGTATTTTGTGATGCATCAAAAGTTGGTTTGGGCTGTGTTTTGATGCAAGAAAGTAAAGTTGTAGCGTATGCCTCTAGGCAATTAAAGAGTTACGAACAGAACTACCCCACCCATGATTTAGAATTAGCCGCTGTCATTTTTGCCTTGAAGATATGGAGACACTACTTACATGGACAGCAGTGTGAGGTGTTTTCTGACCATAAAAGTCTGAAGTACCTCTTTACACAAAAGGAATTGAACATGAGGCAGAGGCGTTGGTTGGAATTTGTCAAGGATTACGACTTTGAAATCAAGTATCACCCGGGTAAGGCTAACTCTGTAGCTGACGCATTGAGCAGGATGTCAACAACTATGCGATCCGTCATGCCAACTATGTCTATACCTTTGAGGACAGAAGTTCAGAAGTTTGAATTGGAGATAGTTCCAGAGTTATCAACCTTACTTGCCGATTTGACCATTCAACCAACGGTTTTAGAAAAGATCAAAGAGGCACAATAGAAGGACTCTGAGGAGAATAACAGCATGATGAACAAGGTGAAAGACACCATCTCCGAGTTTAGTCTTTCCAAGGATGGGATTCTGAGGTTTAGAAATAGATGGTATGTCCCTAATGATGAAGGATTACGTAAGTTAATCTTGACTGAGGCGCATTCGTCTTCTTTTTTTGTGCATCCTGGAAGCACCAAGATATATCGAGACCTGAAGTTACTCTATTGGTGGCCAAACTTAAAGAGAGATGTTGCTAAGCACGTAGAGTCATGTTTGGTTTGCCAACAAGTTAAAGTTGAGCACCAACGTCCTGGAGGTACCCTTCAGCCTTTACCTATTCCCGAGTGGAAGTGGGAACACATAGCTATGGATTTCGTTGTAGGATTACCTAAGACAATTAAAGGACATGATAGTATTTGGGTTGTGATTGATAGATTGACAAAATCAGCCCATTTCTTACCAGTAAGGACAACCTACTCGATGGACCATCTTGCTGATCTTTATGTACAAGAAGTTATTAGGTTGCATGGAATCCCTGCATCTATTGTATCTGATCGTGACCCCAGGTTTACCTCCCGGTTTTGGAAAAGTTTACAAGACACATTAGGTACAAAGTTAACCTTCAGTACTGCCTTCCACCCACAGACAGATGGTCAATCTGAAAGGACTATCCAGATACTTGAGGACATGCTGAGGGCGTGTGTACTAGATTTCCAGTCATCCTGGAGTAGATATTTACCCTTGGTCGAGTTCTCCTACAACAACAGCTACCAGTCCACCATAGGTATGGCACCTTATAAGGCGTTGTATGGTAGGAAATGTAGATCACCTCTGTATTGGGACGAAGTTGGTGAAGCAAAACTCATAGGTCCCGAGATGTTGCAGCAGATGTCAGACAAGATTGCCATTATTAAGAGGAGGATGATTACTGCACAAAGCCGACAGAAAAGTTTTGCAGACAAAAGGAGGAGAGATCTTGAATTTGCTGTTGGAGATGAAGTTTTCCTGAAGGTTTCACCATTTAAAGGAGTATTAAGATTTGGCAGAAGGGGGAAGCTTAATCCACGATTTATTGGACCATTCCCTGTTATAGCTAGAATCGGTAGCACAGCTTACAGACTGCAGTTGCCTCCATCATTGGATAAAGTTTATAATGTTTTCCATGTGTCAATGTTAAGAAAATGTATACGGGACCCTACACAAGTTGTTAAACCAATGGATTTTGAGATTGAGCCGACACTAACATATGAAGAGAAGCCAGTGCAGATATTGGAATCCGTAGTTAAGGCTCTGAGGAATAAAGAAATTCCGTTGGTCAAAGTCTTATGGAAGAATCATGGCATTGAAGAAGCCACTTGGGAGCGACGACAGGACATGTTAGATAAGTACCCAGAGTTATTTGTTTGATCAATTTTCGAGGACGAAAATTTTGTTTAAGGAGGGGTGGATGTAACACCCGAGTTAACGGCCAGGTGATTTTCCTAATTGTATTAACGGTCATGAATATTTAATCTTTACAGTTTGGGACTTATACCAAGAATAATTAATTTCATGTGGATTTAAACTAGGTTGGGTGGCAAAGTTGTAATAATGGAGGGTGATGACCGATATATAAAGAAAAAGGAAATGTTTTAATTTCACTCAACCCACTGTAGCCGACATTCCCCTACTTTCCGGCGATTTCTTCTCTCGCAAGTCCTCACTCTCTGCTATCAGCAAACTCTCCTCGACGGCTGGTTTACTCCGCCACCACCCGCATTCCTCTGCGAATCCGCACCCGAGGTATGAAATGGACAATGTAGTTATCTGTTTGTGTTTGGAGCTCTGTTTTCAGCTCGGCATTTGAACTCGGATTTTATCAATGGCCGAGTAGTATTAGAACATTTTAGAATCCGAGTGTAGTAATGTCAACCTGAATCGATTCTGGACATTTTAAGTAATCAACTCAGATTTAATCGATAGTGGAACCTGTTTGTTTTATTTTGGATTTCAGATTTTGCACAGTATATCAAACCAAGGATTCGGGAATGACTTTAGCTAATAGATACTAGGATGATCTATGAGTAGAGTATTAGGATTTTGTTTTAACTACTGCAATATAAATGTTTAGGTGAAGAAGTTGAAGAGAAAGGAGCTCAAGTGCTAAGGAGACCAGGTAAGTGAATGTATTAAGATTTCCGGCTAATAGAGCCCTACATCGTGGGGGTACTAGGTTGTGATGTCTAAAAGTTTACCTTATGATTATGAGCTTGTCTGCACTTGAAGGATTTATGTATGTTGCAAGTTACACCATGTGATGACTTGTTAGTGAATGTGAAGTTGTCTGCTCTGGTATGATCCTTGTTATAGTTTGATGAGTTAAAAGCTCTCATGTTCATGCATCATGAATGTTTCTCAAGCATAAGAAAATGTTTTAACGCATGTTTTCCATGAACAAGATAAGTATGTATATATGTATATGTATATGTATAAGATTTATGCAACATGGACTAAGTGAGGGTTGGGGGCGGTTCGGCGTATGTCACAGTCTAAAGAAGGACATATGAATACGACCCGCAGTAGGGAACAAGATCAAAGTCACTGTCGAACCCCCTTTACCGGCACAAATCCTCTCTTGATCCACACAACCTATACAAAGAATATGAACAATGACTATGAATGATGAATATGATCAATAACTATGAATGATGAATATGATCAATGATTATGAATGATGAATATGATCCATGAATATGAATGATGATTATGAGCAAGGACATGAACAAGAAAAGACTTATGAGCATGTGAATTTCCCAAATCATGCATTCATGCATCCATGTTAGTGTTGCATTCCTTACTAAGCATTAGGCTTATAGTTTAAACCTTATGATGTAGGTGACGAGTTTTCAGGTGAGGAACTCAAAGTCAATGAAGATGTTTAAGCTTGGTTGCTGGAGGATACTCAGTGTGACAGTGAAGGCTGGATAGACGATCAAGTTCCCGGGTTATATCCATAGTAAGTCAGAGAAGTTTATGATAAACAGATGACTAAGTAGAATAGAGTTTTCTTATAACAATGAGATTCGGATTTTTGAATGGTTTGGCTACAGAGTCTGTTAACGATTTTAAGGATTATTGGGTGGTCTGTTTAGCTTAACCCTTCCGCTGTGTGTATCTCATATGGGATATGGTTTTCACTCATTAGAGTTTATAATTCCCAGATTAAGGTTTGAGTGAGTTGTAGTGTTCTCTGTTGGATGAGGATGTTTGATGATTATAGTGTTTTACTGCCGTAAGATAGAAGTTGGATGAGGCATTCATCCGGCTGACGTCATCGGCAGATGTCAAATGATAGAAATTGAACGATTGAGTCTTCCAGATGACGTCACCAGAAGATGTAGTATGTCCTTCATCGGCAGATGTAGAGTGTTAGCCATCGGATGATGAAAGGGTTATTCTGTCGTCTAGCGATCGGCAGATGTAGAGTGTTTAGCCATCGGACGATGTGAGGGTTTTCTTGTCGTTTAGTGACAGGATCATGTTTTAATTATGCACGTGGGGAGCACATGTCCACCGGATGATGTTTCCCTATTTCACCGGAAGATGAAGTATGTTTCTTCACCGGATGATGTAAGTACTATCTTGTCGTTTAGCGATCGGCAGATGTAGTGTAATAAAGCCACCGGATGATCTAAGGAGTCTTTTTACCGGACGATATAAACATGGTTTTGTCGTCTAGTGACCGGATGAGATAAGTGATAATTTGTCGTTTAGCGATCGGATGATATAGAGCTTGTAAGCCATCGATAGATGTTTTTAAATTGGTCACACGAGATGCACGTGATCGTTGGTCGATGCGGGTATTCGCATCTGCCGATAGGTGTTTAAATGAGTCATGTGGGGTGCTCGTGCCATCCGGAAGACGCGGTGTCTTTCGGTTAATGCATGTAGACCCATGCAACTTGTACGTCGATTGGAAGCATGTACGAGGGACTAATTTTCCACCCATTAAGTTGAAGTCTTTAAGCCTGTTAGGCATACTGTTATTAAAGAAAAAATAATAATCGAAGGAGAAAAGAGTTCAAATATGAGTTAAAGTTTTATGTAAAGTCATGAATTTCGTGGCGATCCTCCTCGGGTCGTTACAAATTGATAAAATTCTGTGGTGTAGTCATCCACTGTCCGAGTACCTTGTTTTAAATTTTGTAGCTACTGGTGTAAAATTCGTTGATAATTAAACGGAAGGAGCGCCGACCATAGGTGCTTCTTCATCTTTTCCCATGAGGCAATTTTTGATTTTCCCAATCTATTATTACGAGAATGTTTCAATTGATGTCACCACGCTGTAGCTCTTCCTCGGAATCTAGTCGCTACTAGAAGCACTCGTTTGTCGTCTGGCACCCCCTTGAAATCCAAAATCTCGTCGACTGTTGCCAGCCAATCAATAAATTCTTCAGCTTGAAGACTCCCATGGAATTCAAGAATTTCAGTACGCATCCCTGACTCCCAACGCCTCCTATCATCATCGATTAGAATCCTCTGTCTCCTTTGACGGACTTGGGGAATATCCTCGTCAGGCTCGGAATCTGCAAAATCGGGCTCCTCATGCCTCCCCTCTTGGCGCACTCCTCTGTTTCAATGGTTCTGGTTTTCGAATAGCGCAGTCATCCTCGCTGTTAATTGATCCATAACCTGATCCAATCGCTGATCGACAATCTGAGCGATTCGTTCATCAAACGCCACCTCGTTAGTGCAATCGTAAATTTCCTCAACCCGTTGTTGTCTCTGATTCTGATTCCTTCTGCCCGCCATGGATGCAAGAATCGGTTCGGCTCTGATACCAACTGACGCAGCGGTTATTTCAAGAAAACTCTAGAACTAACAAGAGCTGTTGAATCGCGCACGATTTTCAGCAAGTGTCTTCTAAAAATCTATTTAATCGCGCACGATTAACAGATCCTAGGCATCAATCTCAAACCTTAGAGAGATTAGAAACTAGAAAAGAGAGTCAAATCTTTATCAAAATCAATTATCTCAAATCAAACCCTAAAAACAATATTTATATCGTCTCATATAATAAAATTAAAAACAATAGAAATTACTAATAAAACGATAAAACTTCCGGGCTCGCGCAGTTGGTCGAAAAGTTATGAGCCCCGAAAGTAGGCCTTCACGAAACCCGATCTTTTTGTTCCAAAAAGTCCAAACGCGACTTGGCCCACATCAACCATGAAATGAGTGTGAAATGGAATTAGACATTAAATAGAATATTTAAATAATTTTAGTAAATATAAACCTTGGTTAAATGTAAACCATGGAATCAGAGGGTAACTTGTAAATGATATTCATAAAACTAACAAATACATGATTATGTTTTGAAGTGAGATTAGGCGCAAAGTAAAGGTTACATATAGAGTAAGGTGTGCATAAGAAATAATTGCACAAGAGAATAGAAAATAGTTTAGTTAGGCTATGATTATCTAAATCACATGACTAAACATTCAAACAAATACATCATACACTTCTTAGGGTGACACCTAGATAAACATTAATAAGAAAATGTTTAGAGTTTTAATTATAAAATATAAAACTTGGTATGTGCATCATAAGTGTTGATAAATTCTGGATAATGAAAGCGACGTTTGTGAGAACTAATCATGTAGAGTTTTTAATACATTATCATATATGATTTGAGTTTAGTTTGGTTAATCATCATATTATGATTCTTACTAAGGTTTATATAGCTCATTTCATTTTTACTCCATTTTTTTAAGAAACAAGTGGTGGCAGCCCTGGTAACAAAGATAACGACATTAAGAATTTATCGGTTCAGCACAACTTAAGTCAAGTAAAGTTATTTGGATTTTATCTTTTCATGTATTTTCGTTTACTATGACTCATGTATGTAAATAAAATTAAGATAAATTTTATATCTAATGAGACTTTTATATAACTTGTGGGTTAGATTTTATATATTTTGCTTGACCCATTGCATATGAATGATTAGTAATTGCAAGTTTTAAGTTAATTAAGTTGATTTGGACAGTAATCCGGGCGTGCCCTGACACCACACACTCACAAGTCACACTAAAATTTTCATTCTTTATCGTCTTCGATATAATTGACAAATTTCAATCTTCACTCAACAACGTCTTCACTCATCTTGATCTCGACAACGTCTCTGTTTGGTTTGAGGTGGATAATTTCTTTCTTTTTCAACTCTATAGTTTTCCATTTTAAGGCCAATCTCTCTGTCTGTCACTGTGAAAGCTTAGAGTAACAAATTGTTGCCTCTCATTAGTGCTTTGTTTTTTTTTGTGTTTGGCTGCATAAAATATTCCTGTTAGTGGACTAATGGGCTAAACAAAGAAAGCTTTCTCTTTTATTTGAGATGGGGAGTTGGAGTAGAAGAAAAGGGGGAGGACATGACTTCAAATTGTAAAAATCGATCCAAAAACCTAGCCTTAAACCCAGCCCAAAATTGAGTCCAAACTAAAAATTAAAACCAAATCAAACCTAACTTAACCAAATAAAATTAAAAGTGAATGTTCAGTTTTTGTTCGGTTTTGGTCTGGATCGGTTCAATTTTGGTCCTCAAAATTCAAAATCAAACCAATCGATTGAGTTCAGATTTGAGGTGAAATCGAACCAAACCGAATTGATTCCACCCTAGTTTGAGTTTTGACAATCTAAGCACCGAACAAAAATGACAGAAGAAGTGAAAATTTGGGGATGCGAAGCTTTCAAAAAGTTTCACTAGTTAAGTTGGAAACTTAATGAAAATCATTCTTTACTCAAAGAAAACTCTCCTTATAAATATAACCCTCGAACCAGATATCATCATTCCACGAGCGTGGAAGATATTGAAAGGCTCAACGAACGGCCGAATTCAGAACAACTACACTACAACCTAACAGATGAGATCAGAGAAAGAAGGAAAGCGACTGTTCATGGAGATGATGATAACTTTAAGCTGAATGAAAAGATGAGAAGAGAGAAACAAACAAAGCAGCCAAATGATGGCTCCGTACTGGAAGTGAGCCATAATCAAGCTGACAGTTCATCCACCTTCTGTCTGCCTTCATTTAATACGTCCTTTCTTGAATAAATAAAGTTGTTAATAGGTTTTCTATTTTCTTCTTTTTCTCACCCAGTTGCGTGATCTCATGGCAGTGTTAGGTGATTCATCTCTGTAACAAGTACGGACGAACTTTATATCCTTACCCAACAAATCCATAGATGGATGGACAGAGAAAAAGAGAGCTGGGAAGAGAGAGAGAATGAGGCTGGAATGTTAATCATGTGGTTTACAGAGTTTTTGTGGCGACAACACATCACATCTAGTTCTTATCAATTTAATTAAGCTTTTGACAGTGCTTGACCTTTCATCAGTTGGAATAAAAGAAAATGCAAAGTATTTGAAAAAGTTGTTTACCATCATTTGATCTATGAAATTTAGTGATCTAGGATCTTCTCTACCACACATCGACCTAAATGTTTACATGTATGGCTAGAGAGAGAGAGATCATGGACTATGGAGGAACAAGTAGATCTAACTGTACTGTGTAAATATTATTTTGTCTGCTTACACTCCCGAGTAACTGAGCTAGCATGTGGGGAAATTCAGCTGAAGCTTAATGTTTTAAAAGACTTTAGCTTTTGTTCTCTCTCTGTTATCAACCAATCATATTGATTTTCTAAAAAAAAAACAGGTTTACTTTTTTTCAGCCGAAAAGATCATCTGCAATAAATTCTCAGGCTAATTATTATGTCAAGATTTGTTTTTAAAATAATAAAAATAATCTGGGCTTCTTTCACTGGGCTATTACATTCTCAAGCTCCTTGGGGTATGTATAGAGGATGTAAGCCTATACTTTTTCTAGAATTTACTCGAACGTGTTGGTATCTATTATTGGGTTTTTTTGCACAACCTCTTATGGTGAATGCTTGTCAAAAGACATTTTTTGTACATTTTTGCACAACCTCTTATGGTGAAGTCTTTTATGGAGAAGGAGGACATTTGAATTAAATTGTGGAAGGGAGTTTTTGTATTATAGTGATGAGAAAAGAAAATTACAAGGGAAAGAAAACAATAAAAATATTCGAATACACTATCGTACCCTTAGCATATAAACTATCTCCTCTTCCAACTCTATGTCAGTAGATTTAACAAAAGAGTAATGGTAAGTTTATCTTTTAATTTTACATCTTATGTTTTATCTTCTACTGTGCAGCTTATTAATTCATGTAATTAATGTCTTATTTTAATTATTTATAATTTTTTAATTATTATCTTTGCTAGAAGACAAAAGTTAGAGTGTAATTTAAATAATAAATCTAACATTAATCTTAACAAGATGGTGTAGTATTAGCAATTCCTCAAAGCGATGTCGCTTTGAGGAATTTTATTCTTCTTCAAATTGCAATGGCTAGTTGGAGGTCGTAATCCTGTCGCTTTGAGGAATTTTATTCTTCTTCAAATTGCAATGGCTAGTTGGAGGTCGTAATCCTCCTTGAGCTACGTTTTTGTCTTCCCCTCCACTGAGTGAGGTGAGGGTTATGACAACCATCTTCTCTTAAACAACCTTGACCTCAAGGTTAGAAATCTAGGCATTGATTCGTGATCTCCAAAGACCCAAATTGCCTATGATGGTGGAAAATCATCTCAAAAGATGAGCAACTGAGTGCTCAAAAATTTGCTCTTTTCACAACCGTGTATAAAGTATCGATCAGGCATTGCATGGATGAATTGCATTTGAGTATTTAGAAGGTATTTCAACATGGCTAACCTGTCACGCCCCAAAGGAAATTTGAGACAGAAAGAAAAACGACCTGAAATTCAAACTGAATAGTTAGACCCTTAATTTTAATATTGAAGAGTAGCGAAATACTTGAATTTTAATAAAAGTCAATGCCCGAAACAGGTGAGGTAACAAGTTCAACAAGCAACATCCGAATAAAGTGATAATATAAGCCCAAATTTAAATGTTGCACAAAAAAATTAAATAAATTTAAAGGTTTTAAATTTTCAATAAATTTTAGGGTTTTTTTTTTTAAAAAACACCCTGAACTAACGGTCAACAGTAAAAAAACCCCTAAAAATTACTGTTCATCGAAAAACACCTCAAACTATTGAAAACACTCGGCTTAAACCTGGCAAGGGGGGTGAGGAGTACGTACTCGACTCGATTTGCAAATTTTTGCAAATATTTGAGACCGAGTACGGCCGGTCCAGCTGGACCAGCCGTACTCGGAGGGCGAGTACGGCCCATAGGAGGACTAGCCGTCCTCCTATGGGCAAAACCCGTGACTTTTGTCACGGGTTTTGTCCTGTAGTGCCGAGTACGACCGGTCCAAATGGACCGGCCGTACTCTCACCGTCAAAACCCGTGACAAAAGTCACGGGTTTTTTTGTCTGCTAGTTCCGAGTACGGCCGGTCCATTTGGACCGGCCGTACTCGGCGGGCAAATACCCGTGACTTTTGTCACGGGTTTTTTGTCCTCTAGTGCAGAGTACGGCTGGTCCAAATGGACCGGTCGTACTCGCACCGTAAAAACCCGTGACTTCAGTCACGGGTTTTTGTTTTTTGTGGGTGAGTACGGCTGTCCATTTGCACCAGCCGTACTCACCTCACAAAAAAACAAAACCCGTGTCTGATCGAGTACGGCCGGTCCAGTTGGACCGTCCGTACTCGACCCCCCCTATAAAAAAACCTCATTTGGGGTTTGAAAATAAACACACCCCCCTCCCTTACTCCTCTCAATTCTCTACACACCCTCCCTCCCTTACCCCTCTCAATTCTCTCAAAGCTCTCTCACTCTCTCAAATCTCTCACTCATTTCTAATTTCAATTTCTTATTTCGAACCATATTCTTCTGGCTTTATTATAAGTATTTAGATTTGTTTAAGTATTTTAATTTGTATTTGAGTTTTTTTTATTTAAATATTTATAATGTTATTTTCTTGATTATTGATGAATATTTCTAATACTAGTTTTTTGTCAATTTTATCATTTACCATATATTTTTTTAATGAATATTTCTAGTACGTAAATAATTGACTTGTATATATTTTTTTAACGAAGGTTTATTAGCGACGAAAATGGATTCCGACTCAAGTAGATCGATTGATTTAGATGAAGCGATCAAGTGGTGATGCCGAAATGGATTGGGATTTGGACAACACGCCGGAATATGGTGATGTACGAGCATCGATAACCCACTGGCAAATGAAGAAATATATGTCTATTCGACCTTCAAATCGCTAGACGATGAGCTTCGAACACCGGTCGGCTCAGATGACGACGAGGTGGAAAGCATACCGGTAAGAGAACAAATCTCAATGGGATTTTCATAAGGGTAAAAAATATGGTTCTTTTGCAGGAACTGAAAAACGATATAGACCAATATTCCATAGAAAAATGGTTTGGTATTACATACAGAAATGTGAAAAGAAGGCGACTGACGCTGAATGTGGAGATGGATGTGGGGTGGCGATTGCATGCTTCATTGATGCAAAATGAACGAACGTGCCAAATAAAGAGCTTGATCGAGCTCTCCACTGCTGTTCGAGGCAAGTTAAAAAATCGACGCGCTTCAGCAAAATGCTGGCGAACCATTACCTTGATAGTTCAAAAGTCACCCTACCTGGTACATCCCATCTATTATGGAGACAGTGAGGAATGACTTCACCGGCGACATTTCATCCAGTCTTGCCACAAGACAAGAAGCATAGCTCGAACCCTCAATGAAGGGATGCGACGAACAGTACGGCAGCTGTGGTCGTACGCGGCCGAAATATTCAGATCAAATCCGGGCAGCACAGTGAAAATTGATGGAAACCCAGTGGGCCGTAATCAATTGGGATTCCAAAAATTCTATATGTGCATGGCTGCTTGCAAGACTGGGTTGCTGGAGTACGGGAGACACCGTTATCTGCTTAGATGGCTGTCATCTAAAGGGGTCGTGTGCTGGCCAACTACTCACAGCTGTCAGCATCGATGGAGAGATGGAATCTACCCAGTAGCTTGTTGCCAACGTCGAGTCTGAGTGTGCAGACTTATGGACATGGTTTTTGCCATATATTAAAGCAAGACCTCAACACTCAGCATGGCTATGGTTGGACACTTATTTCAGATCGACAAAAGGTATGATGTATTTATATAAGTTTATTAAAATTTGTGACTTTGGCGGATTAATATTGTTGTATTAACGTCATTGTTTGTGCAAATATCAGGGGTTACAGAGAGCTATTCGAGATCAATTCCCATATGCTGAACACCGCTTCTGCCTCCGGCATATGTATGCGAATTTCAAAAATCGCTTTCGGGGTAAAGCATACAGAGATGCGATGTGGAATGCGGCCAGAGCACCCATTGAGGCCCATTTCGAGCAAGAAATGCGGAAACTACACCGCTATGTCCGGAAGCCCCACGAATGGCTTAGAGCAGAAGAGCCGAAATTTTGGGCTAGTCATGCCTTCTCTGCGAATCCCAAGTGCGATCTGGGATTGAATAACTTGAGCGAGTCATTCAATGCACTTCTTTTGCCAGTCAGGGACAAACTGATCCTGACCATGTTCGAGATGATCCGAACACGCTTGAAATGACTCGCATCGTCAAGAAATATGAGAAGCTGTTGATTCAAATGAGATCCTGTGTCCCAAGATCCAAGCAAAGCTTGACAAGCTTAAGAGTGCATCTGGAAAACTGGCATGCAACGTTGTCGGGAGCTACACGATTTCAAGTCAGCAATGGATACGACCAATTCGAGGTGGACATGACTTGGGTGTGTGCAACTGCACTCGGTGGAGCGTACAGGAATCCCGTGTGTCCATTCCATTTCTTGCATGTACTGGATGAGAGTCGCGCCAGAAGACTACGTGCGCATGCTATTGACAGTGGAAAGCTACTTGCCGATGGTACTCGCACTATATTCCATCGGGATCAGTGGCCCCAATAATGTGGCCGGATCGCTACTAGATAATTAACGAAATCCTCCCGCCAAAAAGACGACGTCAACCTGGTAGGCCGAAGAAGACAAAAGTGCGAGATGCTTAAGATCCGTCAAAACCCGTGACAAAAGGTCTGGTTTTTTTGTCTGCTTTCGAGTACGGCCGGTCCCATTTGGACCGCCGTTACTCGTCGTGCAATACCCGTGACTTTGTCCAGGTTTGTTTTGTCCTCTAGTGCAGAGTACGGCTGGTCCAAATGGAAGGTCCGTACTCGCACCGTAAAAACCCGTGACTTCATCACGGGTTTTTGTTTTTTTGTGGGATGATACGCTGGTCAATTTGTCACCATCCGTACTCACCTCACAAAAAAACAAAACCAGTGTCGAGTCGCGTACGGCCGGTCCTTGGACCGGCCTACTCGACCCCCTATAAAAACCTCAATTGGGGGTTTGAAAATAACACACGACCCCCCTCCCTTACTCTCTCATTCTCTACAACAACCCTCCCTCCCTTACCCCTCTCCTTCTCGCAAAGCTTCGCGCACCTCTCAATCTCTCACTCATTTCAATTTCAATTTCTTATTTCGACCATATGCTCTGGCTTTAATTTATAGTATTTTAGATTTTGTTTAAGTATTTTAATTTGTATTTGAGTTTTTTTATTTAAATATTTATATGTTATTTTCTGGATTATTTGATGAGATTTCTAATACATTTATTTTCAATTTTAATCATTTACCATATATTTTTTTTATGACTATTTTCTAGTACTGTAAATAATTGACTTGTATAATTTTTTTTTAACGAGGTTTATTAGCGACGAAAATGGATCCGCTCAAGTGATCGATTGAGTTAGATGAGCGATCACGTGTGATGCGAAATGGATTGGGATTTGGCAACACGCCGGAATATGTGTTATGTCGAGCATCTCGATAGACCCACGTGGCAAATGGTGAAGACATTATATGTCTATTCGACCTTCAAATCGCTAGACATTAGCTTCGAACACCGGTGCGGCTCAGACATGCGACGAGGTGGAAGCATACCGGTAAGACGAAACCAAATCTCAATGGATTTCAAAGGAAAAAATATGGTTCTTTGGCAGGAACTGAACGAGATAGACCCAATATTCCATAGAAAAGGTTAGGTATTACTACAAGAAATGTAAAGAAGTGCGACTGACCGGCTGAATGTGGAGATGGGATGTGGTGGCGATTGCATGCTTCATTGATCAAATGACAACGTTCCAAATAAAGAGCTTGATCGACTCTCACTGCTGTTCGAGTGCAAGTTAACAAATCGACGGCGCTCGGTCAGCAAAATGCTGGCGAACCATTACCCTGGGATATGTTTCAAAAGTCACCCTACCTGGACAGCAACGCCCCCAATGCTATTATGGAACAGTGAGGAATGACTTCAACGTCGACATTTCATCCGCAGTCTTGCCACAAGAGCAAGAAGCATGCTCGAGGACCTCAATGAAGGGAATGCGACGAACAGTACTGGAGCTGTGTTCGTACGCAGCCGAAATATTCAGATCAAATCCGGCAGCACAGTGAAAAATTGATGTAAACCCAGTGGGCCGTAATCATTGGGATTCCAAATTCTATATGTGATGGCTGCTTGCAAGACCTGGGTTGCTGAGTACGGAGACCCGTTATCTGCTTAGATGGCTGTCATCTAAAGGGGTCCGTGTGCTGCCACTACTCACAGCTGTCCAGCATCGATGGAAGATGGGAATCTACCCATAGCTGTGCCAACGTCGAGTCGGAGTGTGGCAGACTTAGGGACATGTTGTTGCATATATTAAAGCAAGACCCTCAACACTCAGCATGGCTATGGTTGGACACGTATGTCAGATCGACAAAGGTATGATTGTATTTATATGACGTTTTATTAAACATTTTGTGACTTTGGCGATTAATATTGTTGTATTACGTCATTGTTTGTGCAAATCAGGGTTACATAGCCTATTCGAGATCAATTCCCATATGCGAACCCGCTTCTGACTCCGTCATATGTATTATGCGAATTTCATCAAACAAGCCTTTCGGGGTAAGCAATACAGAATGCGATGTGGAAATGGCGCCAGAGCACCCATTGATGCCCATTTCGAGCAAGAAGATGCGGAACCTACACACAGCTAATGGTTGCCGAAGCCCACGAATGGCTTAAGAGCAAAGAGGCCGAAATTTTGGGCTAGTCCATGCCTTCTCTGCGACCCAAGTGCGATCGGATTGAATACGTGAGCGCGTCATATTCACTGCACTTTCTTTTTGCCAGTCGGGACAAACTATCCTGACCATGTTCGGGATGATCCGCAACACGCTTGATGACTCTATCGTCAAGAAATATGAGAACTGTTTGGATTCAATGAGATCCTGTGTCCCAAGATCCAACAAAGCTTGACAGCTTTATAGTTGCATCTGAAACTGTCATGCAACTTTGTCGGGAGCTACACGATTTTCAAGTCAGCAATGGATACGACCAATTCGAGGGGACAGGGACTTTTGGGTGTGTCACGCACCTCCTGTGGGAGCGTACGAATCGCGTGTGTCCATTCCATTTCTTGCATGTACTGGATGAGAGTCGCGCCAGAAGACTACGTGCGCATGCTATTGACAGTGGAAAGCTACTTGCCGATGGTACTCGCACTATATTCCATCGGGATCAGTGGCCCCAATAATGTGGCCGGATCGCTACTAGATAATTAACGAAATCCTCCCGCCAAAAAGACGACGTCAACCTGGTATGCCGAAGAAGACAAAGTGCGAGATGCTTAAGATCCGTCAAAGCTCGAGAGCCAGTTCAGAGGAATCAACCATGCGTTGCCGTATATTCGCAGCAGGGGCATACTACTCGCACTTTCCTAACCGGGGATCAACTCAGGCCTGCTTCGCATTGACACATTCATGGGCTTTAACACATTTGATGGGACAGCCAAATCTTCGTACCTGGCGTGGCACGAATTTTTGTAAATATTTTTATATAACCATGATTAATTTTTTTTTATCGATTGTTTATTCAGTGTATAATCATTTTATGGGTTTTTTTGGCATTTACTCAATCAAAAATCTGGTGTTAAAACACGGCAATGAACAACTCTGGAGCTGTTTAGCCGCAATACAACCTAAAAAAACTTCAAAATTTCGTCTTTCCTTGAATGAAGAAATCAATCCATACTTCACCGAAATCGCAAGAAACGCCACTAATGAACCTCATGTTGTCTTGTAATCTCACCTTCCACTCACTTTGCCAGTTTCCATCGCATCCTTTTTTACCCTGAGTGCAATATTATGTGATAGTTTGGCCCAACTTGGCTCCCTCTGTACTCCTCGCGACACATTCTTCAATATCCTTCTTCCTTCTGCTCCACTTTTGAGAAAAATACCCTTGAAACACATCCAAACAAGCGTTGCTGGATCCAATGACATTTGAAGAGTATCTGAATTTCATGGGACGTCGGAAATCATGCCTAGACTTGGTACTAAATCTTTTTTACAATTACAGTAGTTAAAGGCAGTGTTTGCCTGGCAAAGCTCAGTTGCTCCATTTTAACGCGATGAAAGTTCACTTATGGGTGTATAAGCAGTAATACCAAGAACCTGCTTAAGTAGGCAGCTGTTTATACTCAGAAAGAGAAATTCAAAGCTTCCCATAGTTTCGCTAATAGTGAGGAATCCCACGCCTCCTAAAGAATTTGCGTATTCCTTCATTTTGCTTTCCATTCATGCCATCTTTAAGCCCTCTGGCTTTACTGAGCCGTGGATCTGTGCCGGGATCCTCTTACTTCTGCTGAACAATAAAAACAACTCCTCTTAGTAATTCCCATCATATTCCATATTTCCAATCCCCATATTGAAGGGAAAACCATCTATTTGCATCTAGAACATTTTGGTAGGGAATGAATGTTTGAAGAGCATTTGCAATAGAGAAGATGATTGTTTCGAGCTCTGTCATCGGTGGAGCTCTTTTCAAGTCGGGAAAATGGAGCAACTTGAAGCTTGCAGGCAATGAATGGAAAGCTAAGGAAGTTTGTTTTATATTTTGTAGCAGAATTAATGATATCCCGGCCCAGATTCACGCTCCAGTACAGCAAGGCATTAAAGATGGCAATGAAGGGAAGCTAAAATGGAAATGGACATACAAGAAATTCTTTAGAGCGTTTGATTCCCTGCACATGTCGAACTAATGGAAGTCTTTTGAATTCTCTTGTCTGATTTAAACAGCGCATACTTACAGCGGTTCTTGTATTAACTGCTATAATCACCAATAATGCCACTTTTCACTCACGTCGGTTAAAATGGGCAACTTTGAAGCTTTGCAGGCAACCTGCCTTTAACCTCTGACTTGTAAAAACAAGAGTTTTGAGTACCATGTCTAGCATGATTTGACGCCCATGAAATTCAGCTACTCTTCAATGTCATTGGATCCGCAAAGCTTGTTTTGGATTGTGTTTGCAAGGGTATTTGTCTCAACAGTGGGAGCAGGAAGAAAGTGATATTGACAACAATCTCATTAAGTGGATTAAATAGCAAGAGAAATTCCGCGCCCTAAAATGACAAAACCCGTGCAAAAGTCACGGTTTACCATGAGATGGTTGGCCCAAGTACCAGCTTGTCCCCCAAAGGTGAAGCTCTTGCGATCTCGAAACCTCACTCGCGACCAAACAGCCTGAAAGGGGAGCCCAATGATGACTTCCTGACCATTCCGAAAGAGGCGAAAGAAAGACCAGATAAAGTTAGAAAGAAAATGAGAATAAATGCAAAAAAACTCCGATCAGCAGCCAACCTGAATCGATCCTGCATACGAAGAAAAATAAGGGTGGATGCAGACTGAATAGATTTCTTTATCTTTTTTAAAGAATAATTGAATGAATAGTACTAAATTAAAAGGCATTCATCATACCCAAGAGATGAAATCGTATAGGGCTCTGATCAATCCCACTCTGGTTGGAAAAAAAAATCTCATTCAGCAGATCTACCCACCTGGAAAATTACATTCTGTTAAAATCACATTTTATGTATTTGACAGGAAAGGATTAGGAGCCTAACCCCACACGAAGGACAATACAAAGTAAAACATTTGACTTTTTTCCTACACACAGCCAGATCACACACCTGAGCGAGAGAACAACCTGAAAGAATGAAAGCTCAAGAATTGACTTCCTCACGACATCGAGAAGAGAGGAGAAAGAAGCCACCCAACGCCACAACACACTGAGAAATGAAGCTAGAAGCACAGGGAGAAGAAACACCACACCACAACAAGAAAGAGAAAAAAGAAGGAGGAGAAGAAAATGCCAAAACCCATCGAGAAAGAGAAAGAAGAATAAGACGATGCAATAATACTCTCTGAAATTATCAGTCCATGAATGCATAAAAAGAAATCATAATATATGCCAGACTGAAATATTGGTAGAAGGTGAAGAATCACATATAATTCACCTGAATGACAAACGTAAGGAAACAAAGAGTCACCTCATGGCACATGAAAAATTAAATGAGACGATGGAGACAGAGAAAAGTTAGTTTGGCTTAGAGATGGCGCCCGCCCGCTAAAGCAGTGAGCCGAGGGAACTAGAGAAGATGATGTTTCGAGCTCTGTCATCGGTTGAGCTCTTATCCAAGCAAGAGAACCTTTATGAAATAATGAAAGTGAGAGATGACAAAACTCTGGGTAAAATAGAGGAGAATTAAAAGCACACGTCATCAGTTTAATTATTTTCAATTTATTTAAATGGCAGGAGAAATTAATAACAATCTCAATTTTAAAGAATGTTAAGATAGAATATCTTAAGATAGAATGTTAAGATAGAATGTCAAAACCTTTCAAATTCTGATCCGACGATTGGCCACTGTACTTTCTTCTTCGCTCTTCCTTCAAACCATTTTAGCAAGCCTCTTGAGATAGGGTTTCTGTGGCGACGAGAACAGACGATCCCATTCATTGAAGCCGGAATTTGAACGTATCAGTTTATTCCGTTTTCGATGCGGAAACGATTAGGTCAGTTCTTCGTTTACGAATTGCATTTTTTGGTTCTTTTAAATGATGAAAGGCATTGACGAAGTGTGAAGAAAATATAAACCAGAGATGTAAAAAATTGTATGAGATCTGTTATTGAATATCTCCACTAATCTCTCAAGCTTTATCGTAGAAATGACAGTGGGATCTGTTATTGAATATCTCCTCCAACTTTATTTGTGCAAAAAATTGCAAAGGGAGTCCAGTACGGCCGGTCCAGCTGGACCGGCCGTACTCGATCTTTGAGGACGGCCTCCCCACCTCCCCTACTTAAGGGTTTTTTTAAAACCAAACCCATACTTTAGGGTTTTTTTTAAAAAACCCTAAAATTTATTATAATTTTAATTAATTATTTTAGAGTTAAATTATAATAAATCGTGCAAGTGTTAGAAAATCACGAAAATTTTTGGATTACCTTCCATGATTTGTTCTACATATGGTAAAAATTTAGTTATTATAAAGTACAGCAAATTTACCTACAACAAATAAGCAGACTACACAGAAGGGGCATCATCGTCAGAGTCCGTGTCGTTTTTCGCCATCCAAGTCGCCCACCTCTCGCTTATCTCTTTATAAGACTCGTTGAGATAATGCTGAGCAGAGACCAGTTGCTGCATCTCTTGTTGCTGGCTTTGCTGTGATTCCAGCAATTGCTGCAGCTGCTGCTGGTGTGTTTGCCTGCATCTCATATATTTGCGCTGTTGCTGGTACTGTTGGTGGTGGTGCATTCGATGCATCTCATTTATCTGCTGCTGTTGCTGGTACTGTTGCTGGTGCATATCATTCAATGCTGTTGATGCGTCTCTTGCATCTGATATAGCTGTTGTAGATACTGCCTTTGTATCCCAGCCGCTTCTCTCATCCTCTTGGGGGGCGTTTGGGTGGCGATGTAGTCTCATCCATCGGCACTGCCTGAGAGGTGGATGCCCGAGAGGTGGATGCTCCCTGATTTCTTCTCAGCACCCACTCGCCATCGACTTCGACGATCCCCATCCGTATCAACTAGGTCGTGTCAAATACGTCGGTCGATCTACGAGGGATTATCTTCTCTCCAACCGGTATGCGAATACCAGCTCGCATGACGAGCTTCATAATCAATGCCCCGTATGAGAGATTAGTGGTGGGGCCCTCCCGATCTCACGCATGTGATTTAAAATCAAGAAACGGGGTCAAAAAGCTTCCCGTTGCATAGCTTCTCCATGACATAGAGGCCCATGCAAGTGACGTGATTTCGATGACCCTCTCGCGGCAGAAGAGTGTGGGCGAGCATGTTTCAGAGAACCCGACCTTTAACATTCAGCTCGTGCGCTCTTGGCTTCACGAACACCCCAATATTGGGGTTGTAGTGAATTTGGCGAAGGAACTCTACTCCCTCGGGCAATGTAAAAAATGGGCAGTCTCGGGAAGCATGGTAATATCGCTCCGCCCCTTCTATGTTAAATCCCAGGACGTCATTCACCTGCTTTGCCCGTATCATAAAATCAAACCCAAGAATGTACGCCCTGAAACCTGTTAAAACTCCATCGGTCCCGATCGTTCTCAGGTTGGCGTAGAATAAGCGAACTATTCTCTCGCATGTCTCGCCTGTCAATGCATTAATCCCGTTTAGACCGATGTTCTCCAACATCTGTTTAATGCCCAACGACTCCCAACCGCTAAAGTCGACATGCATGCAATAGTTTAGTGAGCGTTTTCGCAGACCTTGCTCAAATTTTCTTTGGCAATCTTGAGACAAAAATTCCATGGTAAGATCCTGTCAAAAAAAGTATTACTAAAAAATTATCGATAATTGAAAAAAAGTATTACAAATATTTAATATTTAAATAAATAAACATTAGAAATATTTAAAAGTATTAAAAAAGTATTAGAATTATTCGAAATTATTTAAATAAATAATCCTAAATTAAAATAATTATACTTTAATGACATAAACAATAAATATATATATATAAATAATAAAAACATAATGCATACCGTTTGACATATGTGATATAAATAATAAAAATATTCATATTAATAATTAAAAAAATAATACCTGGAAGTGAAGAAAAATAAAATTAGAAGGGAAGGGAAATATTAGTGGGATTGAGACAAAAATTCCACGGTAAGATCCTGTCAAAAAAAGTATTAGTAAAAAATTATCGATAATTGAAAAAAAGTATTACAAATATTTAATATTTAAATAAATAAACATTAGAAATATATAAAAGTATTAGAATTATTCGAAATTATTTAAATAAATAATCCTAAATTAAAATAATTATACTTTAATATATAAACAATAAATATATATATAAATAATAAAACATACTGCATACCGTTTAACATATGTGATATAAATAATAAAATATTCATATTAATAATTAAAAAAATAATACCTGGACTTGGAGAAAAATAAAATTGGAAGGGAAGAGAAATATTAGTGGGATTAAGAGAGGGAGAGGATTGTGAGTAATAAGATAGAAAATGAGAGAGGGAGGGGAGTGAGTTTTCAAATGCGAGGGGTGGATTTATATAGGGAGGCCGAGTACGGCCGGTCCAGTCACGGGTATTTGCTTGCCGAGTACGGCCGGTCCAAATGGACCAGCCGTACTCGGCACTAGAGGACAAAAAACCTGTGACTGAAGTCACGGGTTTTAACGGTGAGAGTACGGCCGGTCCAAAAAACTCTGAGCACATCATGTCTTTGTATTTAAAATAAAAACGACAATACTCGACAAGCCACAAAAAATATCTTGATCAAGTTTAGAGTTTCCATGTCCAAACATGACAACGTGCATAAAAGAATGAATGCATTAAAATAAAACAATAGCGAAGAATTTTAACAAATGTTTTTTAAAATAAAATAATTAAATTAAAACATGTAAAAATTGAACATAAAAAAATAAATCTCTATCTTAAAAAAGTGAGCCTATTACTGACCAACCAAGCCCAATAATTCTAATAGTAAGAATTTCAAGAGTCCAAATTTTTATTTAATAAGCAGGTAACTATCCAAAATAAAATTGTAAAAATTTTGGATTAAATTATTATACCTTAAATTCACAATTTTATTTCCAGAAAATAATTCTTACTTAGTTGGGTTATTAACCCTCAAATTGGGCCAAAAAAGTCCAAATTCTTGGCCCAAACATGGCTGGACGGCGGCCCAAAATAAGCTATACCGCAACCCAAACATTATGGCCCATAAAAATGAACCGCGGTCAAAATAGTATCTGGACCGGAGCTCGCTGTTTTTCCAGACGAAACAAGGAGATAGTGCCTCGCTGCCTCGCAATTGAAACGGTGAGATAGCGTCTTGTTGTCTCTCGATTTCGTCTGCGATAGCGCTCAGAGTCGCCAGTCTCCGTCCACGAGTCGGCCATTCGAAGGTCTGAAATCGATTATGAAATCCATACAGAAAAATCCAGCTTTTATCTAACAAATCCAATGCAAAACAGAGAGGTAAAAGTCATCTAACGAATTATCGACCTTCTCGAAGCTCCGATCAACCCCGCAAAGCTCGACTCTTTCCTCTGCCAAACTCACGTCGAATACAGCTCGATTTGATTCCTTCAAATTGAGAAGAGATTTCCATTAATTTTTTGACAGTGAAGTTAACAAGATAGAGGAGGAAGGAGTGCAACTTACCAACGCTACACTGACTCTCCTGAACCAAATCGAAGCCCTCCTCGTCCAAATGCCAAAATTTAAAGCTCCGATTTTCTTCTGTAAAACGTTCAAGAGGGAGAGGTTGTCGAGGAGGAATTTCTCGCTGAATGAGAAAGAAATTTAGGAGATGAAGAGGGAGAGAACTTAATGGGGAAAGAAGTTCCTTTCTTTCTCTATAACTTCTTTTCCAAATATTACATAACCACTTACTCCATTTTTTTTCTTCAGCAGTAGACGTTGAAAGTGCGTTGCACCAAGGAGATACGAGACAGAAGGGAAACGATCCAACTCAAAAATCAGATTGATTAGTCAAACTCTTAATTTTTAACACTTAATAAATCAAGGAAAGACTTAATTATTTAAATAAAAATTTAGGCTCAAAATTATAGGCTAACAAGTCCAACGAAATTCAAATAAGATGATAATATAAGGCCAAATAAAATGTGTCAACTAAAATTTAAATAATTCAATGTTTACAAGTTTCATAAAAACATAACCACTCAAATGAAATATAAAATTGTAGGAGATGATAATTTAGAATAATATGTGCGTCGAGTCTACTCATGAATCGACAATATATGTCTTTCAGATTATATCCTGAATAAGGTATCGTTGGAGTGAGTCGACTAAACTCAATAGAGACATATTTTGGTTTCAATATTTAGATTAAATTTTAATGAATTTACAACGAGGTAAATATGAATAAAAATAGAATCGTTAACGGTCTGAGCATATCATGCCTTAGGCAAATAACCAGCATATTGGGCCAAAGAAAAGCCCAAAATCCGACCCAAAGGGTTAGACCTTAGCCCAACCAAATAGCCCACTAAAAGTGAACCGCAGCCCAATCCATGGTTCGTAAAGATCTGAACCGCGGTCCAAATATTATTAGGACCGCGGCTCGCTGTCTCGCAAATAAATCAGGGAGACAGCGCCTCGCTGCCTTGCAAACGGAACAGTTAGACAGTGTCTCGGTGTTCGATTTTGTCTGCGTTAGCGCAGACTCGCGGACTCCGTCCCCGATTCCGGCGTTTCCATGGTTAGAAATCAAGTACTAATCCATTCAAAAGTCCACATCCGAATGAAAAGTTTCAAGGCAAAACAGAGGTAAGTAAAAATCGAATTTTACCTACGGCCGACGTTTCCTCTGACCACTGTGAATCGATTTCAGCGCGGAAGTTGGTCGATTTTATTACATAACTGCTTAAAAGGTAATCCTATCCAAACTCAACACACTATTCCATAGAGTCTTGAATCATGGAAAAATCAGATTTTTACACATACCTTGCAGAACTCCGACAACACTGCCACTTCGGCGTTATCCCTCTTTCGAAACAAGAAATCAGCTGTTCAGAAATCCTTCAGGACGCAACGTAGAAATGTTGCTAAGTTTACAATTTGTTGAAAAAACAAAATCACAGAGAAGGAAGAGATTTGCTTACCCAATCGGCAATTTCCTTCCTTTGTCAAAAGTTGGAATCGAACGAGCAAATTGTTGGCCTCAACGCTAGCGCGAGGTAAGCACGCGCACAAGGAAATTAAATCCTTTCAACAGAAAGTAGGATGGACCCTGGAACCTCGCTGAAGAACAAGTTTGCATGCGACAACGCTGATTTTCTCCAATATTTTCAAGAAAATCACCCGCTTCAAAAGATCTCTCAAAACCTATTTTTATGAGTATGCTAAAGATGTTTACTTTGTAAATAGATGTACATTCATACATTTACGTTCAAACACGCAAACTAATGTCGATGAAACTTGGGTTAAAATATAGGGTATCAAAGAGCATTTCGAACTCAATCATGAATAAGATTTATACTCGTACAAACTTAACCGACGATGAGTAGAAGGGATGATAGTTATTCGTCTTCCTTTGATTGTAAGCAAGTCTCAATAAAATTAAAGTGTCTACCTTCATTTTCTCCTATACAACCTAGCAAAAAAGGCAAACGCAAATGTCTCACAACAGAAGTTTTTATTCAACCTTCAAAAATAATATTATTATTTTTAATGATTCTATATAGTCGTCTTCTTGAACCTTCTTTGAGTTATTTTTACTACTCCATGCTTCCCCTTGTTCCCTTCTTCTTCTCCTCCTCGCACTCGTACGGCCACCATGGCCTTGAGATTTTCTCCCATAATTTATACAATGCTTTGGATCTCACTTTTGTTGTTTGTATTCCATAAAATTCACAGCTTGAAGATCGTGGTAGGCCGAACAAGCTCAATGGGCACCTCATCTCACTCTCTCCACTCTTCAATAGGCCTAGAAAGAAAGGTGGATTTCTCAACGTTTATACTGCACCAGCAAGACAAAAACCGCCGGAAAAGTTCTCCGGATATGGCCATGCAGCCGGAGCCCGTGAAGACAGAGATCGACCCACGATATGGTGTTGAAAAGCGTCGTGTCCCCAGCGGCCCGAACCCATTGCACCATTGATGATTTTCATTTGGTAGATGAGGAAAAAGATGATGGTTAGTGGAAGCTCTCATTACTTCTAAAAAAGTTCTTCCTCTTCGTTATTATTTCAGTCACCAAGAATTTAAAAACCCTATGCATATTTGTGAATATCATAATTGGCTTTGAGTTTGTAAATTTCTCAATCGGGATATGTTCATCTCATAATAGAAAAAATACTTAATTTTACATCGTTGTTTTGATGGATGATTAACCCTAGTTACTATGTTTATAAATCACTAAACAATGATTCTATTTTATTGGGTATGTTTATTATCAAAAAGACATGAGTAGCTGTGAAGGCACGACCACGATATAAAACCACACCACAAAGGGATTTATTATTAATGAGGTTGATTAGGGTAAAAGCTTAAGATTTCTCCCAAGATTAACAAAAGCAATATCAACTTCAAGGGATATTTAATTACAATTAGCACTCTAATAGATTTTGGATTATTCTATTCTCATTTAATGTTTTTGCCTACTTTTACATATGATGCGTATTTCTATAATTATGTCGGTTAGGATTAGAGCACAATTACCATAATTTTCTACCTATAAAAATTGATGTCTTAATATAAACAACTTATATTGTATTTTTTTGTCTTAGTTAATTGCTAAAATGGCAAATTTACGTATATAGTTTTAATATTACCTACAGTGACCCAAACTTTGTTCTAGTGCAGGCTCTTATTATCTCTAATTGTGGCTTAAGATCGTTTAATTACAAATTAAATCTAGAGCGGTGATTAATTGTAGTTAAGTATTAATCACATGAATAATTTACTTAAGTATGTTAATTAAAAGATAAGCGTAATTAACACAGAGATATATGTTGATACTGTTGGGGATTATTCTTTGGATATTATTTGGGTGTTTATTTTATTAATTATATAAAATTTAGTACATAATATAATATTAATGAAAAATAAAATATTTATGTCTTCAAAGGAATGACCGATTGAGACAAAGAAGCACAAAGAGAGAAATTTCATCATGAGACTAATTTCATTTGTCGTGCAAATTTCGAAGACTAGCTTCAAGAAATTCTCTTTTCCTAGGGATGGGGCAACCGATCGATCGACTGTTTGACGAACCATCAGTTCGAATGTCTACAAACGAAGGTTAGGACGCCCTCATGTCGGTGCAAGCGTACAAACAACAACGATGACAATTTTTATGTCTACCAATTCAAACGACTAGATAATTTTCGAGTCGATCGGGAGGTGTTTTTTAGTCGATTTTTCGTAGGATTGTTTCATAATATCTCTGAATTGGTTCCTATTTTAGTTATGCGTTCAAAAAAAATTTTGAAGGTCTAGAAAGCATACTGATGTCTGTATATAATGATAGGTTTCAAGGTTTGACACAAGATTTGAACTTCCTTGAATTTTGGTTACTTGAGATTTGGCTTTGATATGCTCGTTTGAGATAGAGATTTATTTTATGCCAACATTGCAAAAGATAATTATTTTGAGACATGTTCTCATATAAAATGATGCTCTTGTTTGACTCATCTGTTTTCAAACTACATATATAGTTTTTTCAATAGATAATTTATTTATGTTTATAATAATGTATGCTCAAAGTCCGTGAGTAGATTTATTTTCATTGAAATTTTATGTTATTAAGGATCTGAAATTACTAATTTGAAAGGTATGTGTGTTTTACCCAGTAAAAGAGGGATATTTAACTCACTTGATACAGATACTTGCGTATATTTTCATCCACAAAAGGAAAAATCCACCTCCATGATAAATTCAATAAAATATGTCGTTTTTTTAATCTAGGTTATTGAAAAAAGATAGGAAATAATTTATAACATGGCATACAACAAGTGTATAAAATGAAGAAATTGACCTCTAAATCATCCATGATTCAAAATTGTTTGATCTAATCCTTTTTAGACATCTATGAATCAATTTTCTAGTATAGCTTGAGAATCCAACCAAAAAAATTATATTTGATGAGGGAAGGTAGGGGTGTGCATGGTCTGGTTATTTAAGAGACTAGGACCGGACCACTAAAATTTGGTTTTCAATTTTTTGCACTAATAAACCAAAAGAAATTTATAAGACCGGACCAGAACCAAACCAGAAATGTGGTCTCGGTTCTGGTCTGGCCAAGGAAGAATTTTTTTTTAAACAATACCTAATTTTTTCATCCAACAAGACCTAATTTTTTCATTGGTTTGACAAAAAAACCAATAGCCAGAAATGTGATATTTGCAAAATTAAAATTGAAACCGAGTATGGTTTGAAAATGGGGGTTCCATTTTTTTGACAATTTAAACTAGAAATGTGATATTTTTCATCGAAATCCTTCAGATTCAAAACTGAAAGGGTTCCAAATTTTCCTGCTTTTGAAACCTAAGAATCACCATTTCTCTTTCTTTATTGGACGGGGAAGGACAAGATTTATTAACGAAAATTAAAGCGGAATCAATTGATGAACTGATACCAAAATTAGCGATAGAAAAAATATTTCGTTCCAGTACAGGCCAATCAAATCATAGGCATATTTCCAAAAAAAAAAAAAAAATTCACTGATTGCAAAAGTGAATTGGCTTATCTTGCCAAAACTGAAAGAGGAGAGAGCTTACCTTCGACTTCGTCCTTCACAGGCTAACAGGGGAAAGGGGGTCGAAGAGAGAGTGCAACGATAGTGTGTGGAATAATTGACAGGCGTCTATCAAAGTCAAGGACCCAGCGGTGATGGCGAGAGAGAAGAGAAGAGGCGTCTGTCGAAGTCGAGAGAGAAGAGAAAGAGAAGAGAAGAGGCGTCTGTCTCTGTCGAAGAGAAGAAAAGAGCCCTAATTTTAATTTCAATCTCAGTCCGGGTCCATTCTACAGATACTGTCTTCTTATAACCGAGAACCAAACCTAGAATTTCGATTCTAAAAATGATAGAACAGAAATGTGATTTTTTTGGCCTCAAAATCGACTAGAACTGGACCAAAAGGCTCGGTTTTGGTCCGGTTCTAGATTCTGGTCGGTTCTTGCTCAACGCTAAGGGAAGGAAGATATTTATGTAAATTCAATTTTCTCTCACTAAAAAAATTCTATTAAAATGCACATTAAAGGTAACTATGTTTGGTTGACCTTGAGATCATGATTAGCATAAAAGAAACACTTAGAAAAGGGTTTATTGGGTCAGGATAATTCTGATTGGATTAGCATCTAAAGTAGATTTTCCTTTTCACTACTTTTGACGATGATTTCTTATGTAGATAGTGCAACCCATTATAGACAATGGTAGAGCAAGCTTGGAAGACACTCATAAAAGTGTGTGTGTGTGTTTTTTTTTATTTATAAACTTTAATACATAACCAATTTATTCTTAAACTAAACATAGTACCAAGAGTTTTTAATAATTAGAAGCTTAATCGTCCGCTCATTAATTAAGTTTTAAGCTTAGTGGCTAAAGTGTAATTTATTCCCTAAACTTAAGCATAAAAGACAACTGATACCTTAAACTAGTTGCCACAACAATCATCTCGAGTATTTGTAGCACTCATGTGCAAATTTGGAAATCCGAGACTCAACGATATTGCAACCATCATGAGCATTGTAGTACTCATGCATGAAATCATAAAATCCTAAGGAGTGCTAGCAAGTGAGCACTTACCATTGGTTTTGAAAAATTAGGCCGACTAGCCAGTTTTATGACCATAAATAAATATAGTTTGGAAGTTCACCTAGTGAATGCAAGGAAGATTTAAAATTCGGTTAATTGTGAGGGTCCAACTCATATAAGAAAAGTTGTACAATCTCACATTAATTGAGAAAAAAAATAGTTTATAAGTAGAGTTTTCTTTACTACCTAGTGAAAACTATTTTTGGGTAAAACTCAAAAACTAAACTGTGCAGGCTTTGGCCTAGATCCCTTAAACTCCACAAATGATATCAAAGTCAGATCTCAACTGGAAGTGTGGCCGACATGGACGTTGTACGCCCAAGGGGGAAGATTGTAGTAGCTCATCATGTAAAATCTCAATGATGACCTAAGATTCTATTAATTGTAAAGACATAGCTCATACCAAGAAAGGTGCATGATTTCACATCGCTTGGGACAAAAAAAAGTAAATTGTTTATAAGTAAATATATTCTCTCTATTTAATACAATGTGTTATGTAGTAAAACATAAAAATAAAATTGTGAGAATTTTAGCTCAAAGCGAACAATAGTGTACTGCGAGATCACAAACTCTATATAGAGAACATTGAGACGAAGAAAGAATGTTGGAAATTGAATAACACGACTAGAAATACATTCTACCTTCGAAGAAAAACAATAGAAACTATAGGAGACGCGCAATGGACACAAGACGGAGAGCGTTTAACCTAGTTTTATTCTTTGGATCTCTACTTTTTATTTTTATTTTTATATGACTCGTGGTTAATCTATTTTCATTTGTTTCTCTTGAATGTATGACGAACTAATTTTCTTTTCTATTATTACAATTTGAACTATACATGCAATCTATTTAAATTTTCCTCTTTTTCAGCTTTATTGATCAGTAATGAGTTTGTTTATTCTCTTTGAGATTTATTGCAATATGATTAAAACGGCATTAGTAAGCTTAATCTTATTGCATGCAAAGAATTTGGAAAAGAACTTGTATGATTAGATACAGATAGCATAATGAGCGATCATTGTATGCAAACCTTAAGTTTATGTTCGATAAATATTATATTTGTAAATATTATTTTCTAGGATACAGTAGCTCATCATGTGCTGCTTTCTAGATCTTTAAGGATAATGAATAGATTGGTTTGTTTTGTACACTTAAATGGCTACAGCCAGAAGAAGAAGAAAGAAAAGTTTTCTCAATCTTCTCATATGGTATCATAGGTAGGTTTCCTCTGGTTGGATCCTTCATCTCCGTCGCACTCACGAGATCGTAGCCAAGTTTCCTTTGGTCGGATCCTTCGTCTCCGTCCAACCCGATGATGTGAGAGACATGTGGGAAGACATTAGACAACGGTTCTCATAGGAAACGACCTGAGAATTCATGAGTTGAAGACAATGTTAAGTGCTTGTAAGCAATGGCGCAACTCTGTAGTATAGTACTACAATGAACTACAAAAGATATGGGATGAACTTACGACATATTCCACTGTTTTGATGTGTACTTGTGTCGCCATTGTTGACTTAAATTAAGTTTAAAGTGACTTAAATTAAGTTTAAAGTCTAACTATATTTTTGATGATTATGATTAATACGAAATATATAAACTGAATATAAATTGATTTATTATAGTTATTGTTGTTATCTGGAAATACCCTTTAAAAAAGGGTATTATGTTTCTGACGATTTTAGTTAAGTGTTAGTCGTCCAAAGTTACAAGTAGACGCAGTCGTCCAAACTTCAAAGACAGATGCAGTCGTCCAAACTTCGAAGACAGACGCAGTCGTCCAAAGTCAAGATGATGCAGTCGTCCAAAGTTACAAGTAGACGCAGTCGTCTAAAGTCAAGATAGACGCAATCGTCAAAATTACAAGTAGATGCAGCCGTCCAAAGTACTCATCCAAACTGTACAAGCATGTGGTCAACAACAGATCAATTAATTCATGTGAAGCATTAATCCGACAGGTACTCCTCCAAATTCACTCGTCCAAAGGGAGAATGTCCAAAGTCTTAACTGCGCCGAATTAAAGACTGCGAGCGATAGCGACTCCAACTCTCAACGTCTATTTCTCTGCGTACGGATGCTCTTCAACGGTCATATTTTAAATGAGATGTGGATTACGAACCAGAGTATAAAAAGAAGAATGAAGCTCGGGAGAATAACTTTTTACCAATTTTTTGAACAATCACTCTGATCTTCTACGAGATGAAGCGATAACTTTTGTTTACACTTCTCCATATCACAACTTGAGATTTAGTATTTGAGAGAGTGTAACTCAGTGCTCAAAATCACTTTTCATCTTGTAAAACCTATAAGGCAATGGATTGTCGCTCGTGAAGAACAATCCAGATTTGTAAAAGGCAGTAGATCGACGCCCGAAAAGTTCGATCTAGTTTTTCTCGTGAGGAAAAAGGAAGAATCTTTAAGGGGGAGCCTTGGAGCGTGGAAGTAGGCAGGATTGGCTGAACCACGTTAAAAACTCTGGTGTCATTTTTCACTTTCTCTCTTTTACTTTGGCTTGTTTGCTTGTTGCGATTATTTGAGTAATTTCATATAAAGAGAGAAGATCAAATAAACTTAATTGACATTGCATAAAACTAATTAGGGCAAGTAATTTCTAATTCATCCCCTCTCTTAGACAATCACGATCCTACAATTGGTATCAGAGCGAGGTTAGTATTGTCTATATTATAATAGAATTAGAAATGACATTCAACACCAACACTACACACGTAGAGGGTCAATCTATTACTAGACCTCCATTTTTTGATGGAAATGATTATGTTTATTGAAAGTGTAGGATGAAAATTTTTGTTTAGGCTATGGATTATGAACTATGGAATATTATAGAGAATGGTCCATGCATAGCTGTAAAACTGAGAATGGTATTAGTACTCCTAAAGCATCACATGATCTAACTGATTTAGATAAAAAGAATTTGAGCCTGAATGCTAAAGCAATAAACACCTTGTACTGTGCTCTAAACATAGATGAATTTAATAGAGTACATGGATGTGATAGTGCTCAAGAAATATGGCACTTATTAGAGGTTACATATGAGGGAACGAATCAGGTTAAAAAGAGTAAATTGAGTATGCTGGTACATAAATACGAACTTTTTTTTATGGAGAAAGATGAGACTATTTCCTTCATATTTACTCGATTTACTAACATTACTAATGGCTTAAAAGTTCTTGGAAAGATCTATTCAGGTGAAGAACTTGTGAAAAAGATCCTTCGGTGCCTACTGAGAGCCTGACAACCGAAAGTGACTGTCGTACAAGAAGCTCAGGATCTCAAGATTCTCAAGCTAGAAGAACTCATTGGCTCTCTAATGACTCATGAGATAACCAGAGAGCCGATGACAAGGAAGATCTTAAGGAGAAAGAGATCAACAGGAAGAAGGATATTGCACTCAAAGCTTCTTCAAGTATACAAGAAGATTCTGAGGAAGAAGAAGATAAGGAGGACATAGCCCTCATCACTAGAAGATTCAGCAGATTTCTCCAGCGGAAAAGATTGAATAGGAGGAAATTCTCAAAGGGAGAAAAGCCTCAAAAGGATAAGGAGATTACCTACTACGAATGTAGGAAGCCTAGACACATCAAGGCCGAGTGTCCACAAGCAAAGAAGAATCCCAAGAAATTCAAGAAAAGAGCTATGAAGGTCACTTGGGATGACAGTGAGAGCGACACCTCTTTAGAAGATGAGGAAGTTGCCAACATGTACTTCATGGCACACGAGAATGAGGTTAGTGTTTCCTCGAGTGACAGTGAAAGTGATGAGGGTGATTTAATTGATGCTTTCAATGATCTTGTTAAGCAATATAGCATGCTTAAGTCTAAGTACAACTCCTTAAAGAAGGAAAATGCAAACTTGGTAGAAAAGCATGCTAAAGAGTGTAATCTGCATGTAAAGGAGATAGATGATCTTAAGAGTAGAAATGAGAACTTGAATAATACTGTTCTGAAATTTACTAACGGTAGCAAGAACTTAAACATGCTGTTAGGTAGCCAGAGAGTGACTTTTGACAAAGCAGGACTAGGTTATGAAAAATCTAATAAAAAGAAAGTTTACAAGAATTTCTTTGTTAGATCATCTACCTGTCATGCATGTAATGAAGTAGGACATAAATCCTATGAATGTCCATTAAAACTAGGAAAGATTAAATCTGGAAGTAAATTGCAATGGGTTCCTAAAGGAACGAAAACTAACACTATGACCCAAAAGATTTGGGTACCTAAGAAGAACACCTGATATCTATTTTGCAGGTTGATTGCTCTCCCGGGAAGAATCAATGGTACCTTGATAGTGGATGCTCGAGGCATATGACGGGAGACTCAACCAAATTTGCTGTTGTCAACAAGAAGAAAGGAAACGTCACTTTTGGTGGAAACCAAAAGGGTAAAACTGTTGGCATCGGCAATATAGGTAATCCTGCCAATCCTATTATCGAAAATGTGTTATTAGTAGAAGGATTAAAGCACAACTTGTTAAGTATTAGCCAATTGTGTGACAAAGGATATAAAGTAACATTTAAATCAAATGCATGTGTGATTAAAGATGTTTCAAACAGCAAGATTCCGTTCAAAGGATATAGAAAAGAGAATGTTTATATTATTGATGTAGATAATTTTGAACATATTAATGAAAAATGCTTTGCTGTGAATCTGTTGGTTGATAGTTGGACTTGGCATAGAAGACTAGGTCACGTAGGCATGAATACCTTAGCTAAGATTATTAAGGATAATTTAGTTAGAGGGCTTCCAAAAATATCCTTTGAAAAGGATAAAGTCTGTGAAGCTTGCCAAATGGGCAAGCAGATCAAAAGTTCCTTTGCATCAAAGAATGCAATCTCTACCTCCAAGCCTCTTCAACTTCTTCACATGGACCTCTTCGGTCCTTCAAATATTGCTAGCCTAGGAGGCAAACATTATGCCTTTGTCATTGTAGATGATTTCTCTAGATTTACTTGGGTGTTCTTTCTAAAGTCAAAGGATGAAACTTTTGACACATTCTCTAACTTTAGGAAGAGAGTTCAAAATGAAAAGGAGCTCACCATTGTTGCTATTCGTAGTGATCATGGTGGAGAATTTGAAAATGAGAAATTTGAACTCTTGTGTATCAAATAAGGAATTGAGCACAATTTCTCCTCCTCTAGAACCCCTCAACAAAATGGTGTTGTTGAGAGGAAAAATAAGTCTCTTCAAGAGCTTGCTCGAACCATGCTCAATGAGAATTCGCTTTCAAAGTACTTTTGGGCAGAAACTGTGTCCACAGCTTGTCATGTGCTAAATCGGGTCTCTATAAGACCTATTCTTGAGAAAACTCCTTATGAGCTTTGGAATGGAAAAATTCATACTGTCAAATACTTTAGAGCTTTTGGTTATAAATGTTACATTCTAAACATCAAGAAAAACTTAGGAAAATTCAATTCCAAATCTGATCTTGGAATTTTTCTTGGTTATTCTCTTTCCAGTAAAACATATAAGATGTTCAACAAAAGAACACTAGTTGTAGAAGAATCCGTGCATGTGAATTTTGATGAGACCTCTCATTCTACAATCATTGTGGATGAGGATGATATGTTAGAAAAGCAACTGGATTCCCTCTCCTTAGACAAACCTGCAGAAATCATTCAATGAGAAAATTCTCTATGAACTTCCTCTAAATCTCTAGAAATTGTTCCTGTCAAGAATGACAATGATGCACTTCCCAGAGATTGGAAATATTGGTACCAGGAGTTTCTTTGAAGCAGCAAAGACTCCTTCATTTCTTGAAAGGCCCGCAGGCAAAGACTTAGTGACTCTGATTGCCAAAGATCCGCCCAATGCTCCCTTAAAGTTGAAGAGCAGATGAACATCCGCGCTCGAGTCTTCCACCAGATGATCCACTACAACATCTTGCCTGTAGATGGTCATCCCGATCATGTAAGTGGCATAGACGTTTTCTTGCTGAGACAACTTTTCAAAGGGGAACCATTCAGTATTGCGTTCATTGTCTTAAACCGGATGCTCCAAGTTGTCTGCAATGCATCCAAGTCTCTGCCTTACAATCTTCTACTTATGAAGATTTTTGACCTGTTTGGAGTCAGATTTCTGGAGTCTGACAAGCTGTTATCCCTGACAAAAACCGACTTCCTTTCATCCTCCACCTTTTCCAGAATGGGAATAATAAGAAATGATCAAGGTGTGTTGGTTGAAAAACCTGGTCGAGGAGGTGTTTCACGGCGCTTAATCATTGCCGAAGAAGCAGAGGAAGACAGTGCTCCTGATGACACTATCCTTTCTGACCTTGCACCTCTGCTACCTCCAGTTGTTCTTCTTCAAGCTCCTCAGGAGGTCAGCCATGTGCAACCTCACACTCAAGAACCTCACACAGTCCAATCTCCTCCACGTTCATCCAGTCCAATTCCTCCTCAGCTTCCAACATTATCTGCACGTGTTCCTGCTCGCTCCAAAGGTCCTTCCACTTCTCCTATGAGAACTTCTATTTTTGAGGACCTACAGGATGAGCTTAGAGCAAGCATTGCCAGCCTCATGACAGGTCTTGAATCCTTTCAATCCCTGTATCTCTCTCACTATGCTCAATTTGAGGCTCTTGTCCTTTCACAACTTGAACATCTCGCGGTTACAAATCAAGGACTGCTCAAATGCCTTGATCTGATGGAAACAAATTAAAGTTAAGCTATTGCTAATGTCCACAATTGCATTGATCAAGCTGAACTTGAGCATGGTAAAGTCATTGATGATGTTATCTTTTTGGTTAGATTCCATTCCAATCTAGTATCAACTCAATTGCAGCGTGAATCTGCCTGAGTCATCACTCAGTTTAGTGATCTCCGTAACATTTTGATTAAGAGTGATAATGCGCCCCCTAATGGGGATGAGGCTCTGGAAAGCAGTGGCGAGCCACCTGAACTAGCTCATCCAGCTACTTCAGTTGTTCCTTCACGTTCTGACCATTTGGATGTTGCTCAAGATGTTGGGACTGGTGCTGTTGAAGTGGTTGCTCTGTCTGAGGACGAGCCAATGCCTGCACCTTTTATTGATCAGCCAACTACTTCTATTCCAGATTTTGCTGCTCTTGCTCCTCTTGCCCTTGTTGACCCTGTTGATATCCCTATGGCCGATGCACGGGGATGTGATTCTTGATGCCAATGTTCCTCTTCCTTCTCCGTTTGAGACAATTATTCCTCATGAGGATTCCCCCTATTCAGGATGATTTTCTTAGTCAACTAGGGGCTCTTATGGGATGGAATACTCATTCTTCTCCTGAGAACTAGGATTAATATTTTTTTTACTGATTCTCTATGAATGATATTTTTTTTACAATGTTGTCCAACTGTTACAGTTTTGTTACTGTTATCTCTCATGTGCTGTGTTGAATGTCATTCCTCCTAAGTGCTTATTTTTGATAATGTCAAAGGGGAAAAATGGTATAAAATTCACTAAATATATAAATGATAAGCAATACGGCATAGAGTATGGGGGAGTATGTAAAATTTAACTAAAATACGGATAAGTATGTTTGAAACAGTTTATATGTTTGTCATCATAAAAAAGGGGAAGATTGTTGAATTAAATTAAGTTTAAAGTCTGACTATGTTTTTGATGATTATGATTAATACGAAATATATAAACTAAATATAAATTAGTTTATTATGGTTATTGTTGTTATTTGGAAATACCCTTTAAAAAGGGGTATTATGTTTCTGACGATTTTAGTTAAGTGTTAGTCGTCCAAAGTTACAAGTAGACGTAGTCGTCCAAATTTCAAAGACAGACGCAGTCGTCCAAACTTCAAAGACAGAAGCAGTAGTCCAAACTTCAAAGACAAACGTAGTCGTCCAAACTTCAAAGACAGATGCAGTCGTCCAAAGTCAAGATGACGCAGTCGTCCAAAGTCAAGATAGACGCAGTCGTCTAAAATTACAAATAGACGCAGTCGTCTAAAGTAATCGTCCAAACTGTACAAGCACGTGGTCAACAACAGATCAATTAATTCATGCGAAGTATTAATCCGACAGGCACTCGTCCAAATTCACTCGTCCAAAGGGAGAACGTCCAAAGTCTTAACTGTGCCGAATTAAAGACTGCGAGCGATAGCGACTCCAGCTCTCAACGTCTATTTCTCTACGTACGGATGCTCTCTAATGGTCATATTTTAAATGAGATGCGGATTACGAACCAGAGTATAAAAGAAGAATGAAGCTCGGGAGAACAACTTTTTGCCAATTTTTTGAACAATCACTCTAATCTTCTACGAGCTGAAGCGATAATTTTTGTTTACACTTCTCCATATCACAACTTGAGATTTAGTATTTGAGAGAATGTAACTCAGTGCTCAAAATCACTTTTCATCTTGTAAAACCTATAAGACAGTAGATTGTCTCCCGTGAAGAGCAATCCAGATTTGTAAAAGGCAGTAGATCGACGCCCAGAAAGTTCGATCTAATTTTTCTCGTGAGGAGAAGAGAAGAATCTTCAAGGGAGAGCCTTGGAGCGTGGAAATAGGCAGGATTGGCCGAACCGCGTTAAAAACTCTGGTGTCATTTTTCTCTCTCTCTTTTACTTTGGCTTGTTTGATTGTCTGCGATTATTTGAGTAATTTCATATAAAGAGAGAAGATCAAATAAACCTAATTTACATTGTATAAAACTAATTAGGGCAAGTAATTTCTAATTCATCCCCCCTCTTAGACAATCACGATCTTACAGCCATTGCTGCATTTGCTCAAGAGAAAGAGAATGAAAAGGTACATGATTTGTAGTGCTACAATGAACTACGGATGATATGGGATGAACTTACGAGATATTTCACTGTTTTGATGTGTACTTGTGTCGCCACTGCTGCATTTGCACAAGAGAAAGAGAATGAAAGGTACATGATTTTCTTGTTGGTTTATATTCAACTCTTTATGGCACTGTTGTCTCACATATTATGATGATGGATCTTTTGTCGAGCTTAAACACGAAGTTTGCTAAAATTGTGATTGAAGAGCATCACCAAACTATTGCTCGAGACCGCAAAACCAATTCAGTTGTCGTTGATTTCGCAGCACACAGGATTGCTAAAGGGCATAATGAACGGTCTTGAACTAATGTGGTATGCTCTCATTGTGGCAAACCTGGACATGAATAAGAAAGTTGCTTTCAAAGAATTGGTTTCCCAGATTGGTGGTATTCCGAGAACAGCACTAATGGAGGACGGGGCAAAGGTAGAGCCCGAACTACATGAGGGGGAGGAAAGAGCACAGGTCACGGTGGTCACAGGTAGGTAGCTCATACTGCAACCACCCCGAATTATGTGTTCCTGGCACTTGTACGAGAGTCAGATCGTTATGGTATTCCTAGTCTCTTGGACAATCAGTGGCCTATGCTGGTAAATATGCTAAACACTTTGAAAACACAATTTTCGTTAACAGAAAAATTGAGTGGTAAGTTTGATTCTTCCGCTCAATGGTCATCGATATTGGAAGCTCGAATCACTGATGGAAAAAAAAAAAAACCCCGTAATGCTAAACTATTTAGCAAATTGTTTGATGTTTTCCTATTTGTTGGCTTTCTATGGAAACAAACAATTGCCCCTAAGGCATGGTCTTTTTGACAAACTATGGTGCTCCATAATGGGTATATTTTCGATTTTTTGTAATTTGCTATCTATGTCTCACCGACTTGCCGATCTAACTCTTTTCTGTCACGTTACTAAAGTTTTGTATCATATAGGCGGTGCATTGAGGACTATGATGAGTGGAGAGAG
>CM039507.1:40234437-40260055 GCA_022432975.1 Begonia masoniana
CTCCATGTGACCTAAAATCTGTACCCCGGTCCAAACATTGTTCGCACTGTAGAGCTTCTCTAGACATAGAGATCCATCCAGCTCACCAGATCTCTATGTCCCAGTCCTCAGCAGCATGATGTGGCTGATCAGATGTGAACAACCTAGCTTTTACATATCCGTCCATCGATTTCGTTGGACAAAGTTGCATTCTGAATTCCCTGAATCTGCCTAGAACTGCAGGCCAACGGTGATCTTGGAAAATCACACTATCGAGAAGCTGAATATTATCAACCGCGTCTTCTGCAAGCAATCCCAACATTTTGTTCCGATCACCTCCTTCACCGAATATATTTTCGACTGATAGGTACGTCTTCAAGTACCGCTCCCTCACGTAGTGGTCAAATTCCGCAGAAAATAAGCTAACATTTTGTCCAGACTGTCTCCCCTCATGTCGTAGACTCCCGTGGCAAGGAGATGTGGTCAAATATCTCATTGATCTCCAAAGACTCCCAACCGGTGAAGTTGGCAGTGCTTCCCATAACTAGATCGAGGCGTTGACAACCCTCTCGAAGCTGTTGACACCACTTGTTTTGAAATTCCTCGACAAATACTAGCGGTGGTCGCAACACTTGATCTGGAGCACCTTGTGACAAGGTGCCCGGTTTGATGTTGCCCAACTTGTGTCTAAGGGAACCTTTCCGGTTGAAAAAATTTTTGGGGCTCATGGCTTTTTTTTTTTTTTTTTTTTTTTTTTTTTTTTTTTTTTTTTTGGTGAGATACTGGACAACTCTGCCACTATCTCCACATCGAACCTCTCAATCTCAAACCGCAATGTAACCGACATCGCTGCAAGTGAAGGCTGACTCGCAGAAGGCATTCGGCTTAAAGCATCAGCGACCTTGTTTGCCTTTCCTGGATGGTACTTGATATCGAAATCATAGTCTTTCACGAACTCCAGCCACCTTCTTTGTCGCATATTAAGTTCCTTCTGTGTAAATAAGTACTTCAAACTTTTGTGGTCAGAAAAAATCTCGCACTGCTGCCCATATAAATAATCTCTCCAAATCTTCAGTGCAAAAACACAGCTGCTAACTCCAGATCATGCGTAGGATAATTCTGCTCATACGGCTTCAGCTGTCTAGAAGCATAAGCAATCACCCTACCCTCCTCCATAAGCACGCATCCGAGCTCAACTCCGGACGCATCGCAATATATACTGAATTTATCACCTTCTACAGGCAACGTCAACACTGGAGCTATGGTCAATCTTTGCTTTAACTCCATAAAACTGTTGTCACAAGCAGTCGACCATACAAACTTTTCGTTCTTCCAAGTCAAGCGTGAAAGAGGAACTGCAATCTTTGAAAAGCCCTCTATAAACTTCCGATAATAACCAGCCAACCCGAGAAATCCACGTACTTCACGCACGTTTTTAGGCTGCGGCCAATCTCTGACCACCTGAATCTTGCTCAGATCTACAGAAACTCCTTCCTGCGATATGATATGACCAAGAAAACTAACCCGATCACGCCAAAATTCACATTTACAGAACTTCGGATAAAGTTGGTGTCGTTGCAAAATTCCTAGAACAATCCGCAATTGCTCTTCATGCTCTTCCTTCGTCTTAGAATAAATCAGAATATCGTCGATGAAAACTACAACGAACTTGTCTAGATACTCCTTGAAGACTCGGTTCATCAAATCCATAAACGCTGCAGGGGCATTAGTAAGTCCAAAAGACATAACTAAGAACTCATAATGCCCGTATCTTGTTCGGAATGCTGTTTTCTGAATATCCTTCTTCCGGACCTTCAACTGATAGTAACCCGAGCGTAGGTCAATCCTGGAAAATACTCGGGCACCCTGTAGTTGATCGAACAAATCATCGATCCGTGGCAGTGGATACTTATTCTTCACTGTAGGCTTATTCAGCTCTCTGTAATCCACACACATTCTGAGAGTCCCGCCTTTCTTCTTGACGAATAGAACGGGCGCACCCCAGGGTGAAACACTGGGTCGGATGAACCCCTTGTCTAGCAACTCGTCCAACTGAGATTTCAACTCTTTCAACTCAGCAGGCGCCAATCTATACGCATTCTTCGACACTGGCGCTGAACTAGGATAAACATCAATCACAAATTCAATATCCTGGTCTAGTGGTAAACCAGGGAGATCATCAAGGAAGATCTCAGAGAATTTTCTGACTATAGGAATGTCACTCGGCTTTACTTCGCTGAGCAACTGAGTATCAAATACTACGGCCAGATAAATAGAGCACTCACCTTTAAATTGCTCATTGACCTTCATGGAATAGGAAACAGGCGATCCGCTCCATCTGTTCATCGCCTGATAAGAAAACTCAGCTTTACCCGGGGGTCGAAAGGTCACAATCCTGGATCGACAATTGATGGTGGCAAAGTGCTGTGAAAGCCAGTCCATCCCTAAGATAAGATCGTACCGCTCTATGCTCAGAACTATCAGACAAGCATAAAGGGTAGCACCCCCACTGAGACGACATTGCCCTGGAGAATACGATCCGACTGCATATGCTCTCCCGAAAGCAGCATCACTCTATACTCGACCTCTGCTAACTCAAACGCTAACCCCAATCTAGCCATGCAAGCAGTTGAAAAAAAGGAATGCGTAGCTCCAGTGTCTATCAACAAAAATACCGCTACGCCTATAATCAAAATCGTACCTGCTATCACGGAAGGCTGAGCCTCATCATCGATATTGCCAGGCTCGATAAATGCAAAGATCCTCGACATAACGCTCATCTGATCTCCGCCCGGCTTTGGGCAATCTCTGACGAAATGGCCGACTTCAGCACATCTGTAACATTTGTTAATGCCCACCCGGCACTCACCACTGTGTTCTCACTGACATTTAGGGCACCAGGGTATCTGAGGAGTTCCCTGCACTTGCTTGCCCTTGCCTCGATCGCTGCCTCCCTCTAGAGGCCTCTTTACACCCCTTTGCTGCTGTTGGGGCTGTGGTGCTCTGGGCTGCCAACCTCGGTTCTGTGACTGAGGGCGGATCTCATGAAAGAAGCCCTTAGCTGGCTCCCTCGGCCTAACACAAGTAGCTCTGGCAGCCTCAAAGTCCAGAGCTCTAGCTGCAATATCAGAATAGGGCACGTCTATAATACCTGACACAATAATGTTCATCTTGATCTCTGGGTTCAGCCCCTCCATAAAATGATGCACCTTGTCTTCATTATCACTTACAAGACGCGCTGCAAAATGTGACAAAGCCTCAAATTTCTGAATATATTCAGTAACCGAACCTGTTTGCTTCAGCTACGTAAACTCGTTTCTCTTTGCCACTCTCATAGTACGGCTGAAATACTTGTCGAAGAATACGGTCTTGAACCGTTCCCAAGTCATAACTGATACATCTGTTGTCGACTTGATCGAATCCCACCAGAAACAAGCATCCAACGCCAAATGGAAAGTGACGTAGGCCACCTTGCTCCCGTTCCCTACCTCTGCATATCTTAGCATGTCCTCCATCACCCTGATCCATTCTTCAACAACCGTTGGATCTGATGATCGGCCGTCAAATACTGGAGGTCAGAGGCTTTGGAATTTCTGCATGCCTTGATTATTAGGAACCACCAATTCTTGGGCCCTCTAATTCTCTTGGTTCACTAGATTCTCGATTTGTTGTGCCTGTCGGTCCATGTGTTGAGACTGACGGTCCAACAATTCTGTAAGTCTGTCTAAGGCGTCATCTCTAGGATCTTTTTCTCGAACCATTTTGTATAAAGCCTATAAAAGTTAAACAGATAATCCTAAGAAACAAAAACAAAGAAATAAAATAGAACGTACTTACAGTTGAAGAAGGACGTTCGCGTAGTGGCATGCGCAGTCGAGCAGTCTACAGAACTATTTTTAAAACCCGGGGGCTCTGATACCATAATTTGTAACAACCCTTACACTATTCCTAATTTTACCGTACAAATTTTTTTCTTCTATACTCCTAAGTTTAAGCGGAATTTAAATTGAAATTGAAATCGTCGACGTTGTTCAGAAAATCGTTTAAAACAAATCTTAAATCTATTAAATAAAACAATTATTTAAAACCATTAAACCTTTAAAAAAATCGGCCAGCGAAACAAGACAAAATAGGTGTAACGCCCTGAGTTATCTAAACCCGGTTTGCTACTCATAACGCTGAACCGAACCATGACGTCTTGATGCTAAATTTAAAATTTCACTCGACAGCCAAAATTTGACTTTTTCTAAAACTAAATATATTTTAAAACTTGCAGCGGAAAATCAATTGAACATCAATGAAGCTAAGTAACCTGTGAAAACATTTTAAAATGACTGTTGGAAGTGTTAAGAGTAATTGGCCAAAAGACGTAAAACTTAAAAAAAAAAACGCGAAATGCCCGTGAAGTTGCCGAAGTCGAATACATCTGCCGACGACAAAGTCAACGGAAGAAGCAGAAATAGGAATAGGAGGTTTCTACCGATGACGTGTACAAACAACGCACCACCATCTACCGACAAGCCAACACAACTACATCTGCCGATGAAGTCAACATAACTTCATCTGCCGATGGAGTCAACATAACTTCATCTACCGATAGATTTCCATCTGCCGATAGACAAGCACACGACATCTACCGACAACGACATTACGATTCCTTCCGATAAGATTAAAATATACACTACATTTGCCGATAGCAAAACTACAGGTTTTGCGACTTGCACCTGCCGATGACGTCAGCCGGATGTTCTCTCTCTCATCCAACGACTTTACTGAAGGCACCTTCCGATAGGCAGAACGACAAAACTAAACATCCAGAAACAAACCAAATCACTGTCCTTCCCAAATTCAGTAAAAACAATGTTTTCAAAATCCAACAGAATACCAATATCAGAAGATTTCTCAAAAATGTTTTCAAAGCTTTGAAACCACTATTGTTATAAAATTTTCAGGAAAACATCTATACTGAACTAGTTACCCTCATGTTGGTCGGTAAACATACCTTCAGTAACTTCTTCACCTACATCACAAAACTCATCTATTAGCCTAATGCTAAGCAAGTAGAGCGATGAATGAAATGGATCAATGAAGCAATAATTTCCCTAAACATGCGGTCTCTACTTTCTCATCTCAGTTGTATTCAAATTCGTTCTCTGTTGATCCCTATGTACGATGGGAAAATGGATCAGTCATTCCCCAAAGCATACATCCTCTGATCTCAATTAAGGGGCGGATTAATTCCCTTAACAGTTAACTGGTCTGATCCCCCTGTAGGATTGGGAAGTGGATCACTTTTCCCAAAACCTCAATCCTCTGTTCTCAGTTAAGGGACGGATTAATCCTCCTTAATAGTTGTTCTGATCATCCTGCTCACACTTACCATGCGTTTCATGTAAATTCATTTTTGTAATCTTTCAGAAACATGATGCATGACAACTGGAAAATAAACATACAAAACATACATAAATCCTACTGTTTTGTGATGTAGGCCCGAAGGCACAAACAAACTCTACTTACCTGGATTCTTGGCGAGTGCTCGGTTAGGAGCTTCTTCGGGATCTTTCTCACCTAGAACATAAACAGAACATTAAGTCAACCTGTACTAAACCTCATTCTAAGGCATTCAGAAAACCTAAGGGAATAGTTGGGAGTTCTGATCGCCAAGCATTACTGATTCTATGCTAAACCCGAATCTACTCACTTTCCTGATGAGTTCCCAAAATACATATCTAACACTCCCCCATACAATCTTCCTTAGTTACTAAGTCAGAAAAATCGAGGTAGAAACTTACCTAGCTCGGCGAACGGACTCGGGGGAAGGAAATCGCCTGGGAAGTCTGCTGGTTTGAGCTGAAAACCGAGAGCAAGAATGAATAGTGGCGGCTAAGCTCAATAGATTCTTTTTAAATAGGTTATCCACTAATAAGTTTTTAATTTACCATAATGCCCTTGCATATCCATTCATTAACCTAATCCATATTTGCACATCTTAATTTGACAAATTAAATTGGGTTTAATGGAACTGGGTGCTACAGTCTACCCTCCTTAAAAGAATTTTGTCCTCAAAATTCAATACCTGAATAACTCTGGATGTTGGTCCATTATGTCTTGTTGGCGCTCCCATGTTGCCTCCTCTGCGTTCTGATTGTGCCACAAGACTTTCACCAGCGGCACTTCTTTGTTGCGTAGTACCTTTACTGCATAATCCAGAATCTTTACTGGCTTCTCCTCGTAGGTAAGTGTAGGTTTAATTTCAATGCTTTGCTGTTCAACAACTTGGGACGGATCCCGCACACACTTCTTCAACATAGAGACATGGAACACATTGTGGACTCCTTCCATAGAAGCTGGTAGCTGTAACTGATAGGCTGCCTTCCCAATCCTTTTCAGAATTGAGAAAGGACCAACAAATCTAGGATTCAGTTTGCCTCTCTTTCCAAATCTCACAACTCCTTTGAATGGTGATACCTTAAGAAAAACTTCATCGCCTACTTCGAACTCTAATTCTCTGCGTCTTCTGTCAGCATAGCTCTTCTGTCGGCTTTGAGCTGTTAAGATCCTCTGACGGATGAGGGCAACCTTCTCAATAGTCTGCTGCACGATGTCAGGACCAAGCAACTGTGCTTCACCAACTTCGTCCCAATACAAAGGAGATCTACATTTTCGTCCATACAAGGCCTCATACGGTGCCATTCCTATTGTTGCTTGAAAACTGTTATTATAAGAAAACTCCACCAAAGACAGATACTTGCTCCAAGAACCTTGAAAATCCAAAACACATGCCCGGAGCATATCCTCTAATGTTTGAATGGTTCTTTCCGATTGTCCATCTGTTTGAGGGTGAAAGGCTGTACTGAAGTTTAGCTGTGTACCCATGGCTTTATGTAAACTCTTCCAAAATTTGGATGTGAATCTAGAGTCTCGGTTCAAAACTATAGTAGCTGGAACTCCATGTAGTCGCACAACCTCATGCACATACAATTCGGCTAGCTGATCCATAGAGTAAGTCATCTTGATGGGTAAGAAATGGGCTGATTTGGTTAATCGATCGATTATCACCCAGATTGCATCATGTCCTTTTACTATTCTGGGTAATCCTACAATAAAGTCCATGGTTATCTGCTCCCATTTCCATTCAGGGAGTGGTAATGGCTGCAACATTCCTGCAGGTCTCTGATGTTCAGCCTTAACCCGCTGGCAGATCAAACACAATCCTACATGTTCAGCAACGCTCCGCTTCATACCTGGCCACCAATAAGTCTGCTTAAGGTCTCTGTACATCTTTGTACTACCAGGATGAACGGAAAATCTAGAAGAGTGAGCTTCAGAAAGGATTTCATCACGAAGCTCTTTATTGGCTGGCACAAAATATCTATTCCTGAACTTAAGTATTCCATCATCAGTATAATGGAAGTCCAAATTGTCAGTAGAATCCATGCTCGACTTGAACTTTTTACACTCCTCATCAATGTCCTGGGTTTCTTTTATCTTTTCTAGAATGGTAGGTTTCAAGGAGATGGCAGAAAGCATAGCTGCTACATTGGACACAGTTTCTAGGTTAAACTTATGAAATTCAGTCTCTAAGGCTACCGGCATATCCAGAATCAAAGCTTAGGCTGACGGTATTACTCTACTTAATGCATCAACCACAACATTGGCCTTACCAGGGTGGTATTTAATCTCAAAATCGTAGTCTTTAACAAACTCCAACCATCTACGTTGTCTCATGTTTAATTCCTTCTGCGTGAAAATATACTTCTGACTTTTATGATCCGAAAATATATCACAAGTCTGTCCATACAAGTAGTGCCTCCAAATCTTTAATGCAAAAACCACCGCAGCTAATTCTAAGTCATGCGTAGGATAATTCTTCTCATGCACCTTTAATTGCCTAGAAGCATAAGCTATGACCTTACCATCTTGCATCAAAACACAGCCAAGTCCAATTTTGGAAGCATCACAATAAATACTAAACTTACCATTTTCAACAGGAAGGGTTAGTATAGGTGCATTGGTCAATTTCTGCTTTAAGGTTTGGAAACTGGACTCACACTCCTCAGTCCAAGCATACTCTATGCTTTTCCTAGTTAAACGAGTGAGGGGTGTCGCAACCTTCGAGAATCCTTCAATAAACTTCCTGTAATACCCTGCTAACCCGAGGAAACTCCTAATATCAGAAGCATTCTTCGGTTGAGGCCATTCCTTAACCGCACGAACTTTGGCTGGATCGACAGATATTCCATCCCCAGAGATCACGTGACCAAGAAAGTGAACTCTGTCCAACCAAAACTCACACTTGGAAAACTTAGCATAAAGCTGGTGCTGTCTGAGTACTCCTAACACCAAACTCAAATGCGTTGCATGCTCACCCTTATTTCTAGAATAAATCAAGATATCATCAATGAATACAATGACAAACTTGTCTAGAAATTCGTGAAACACTCTATTCATGAGATCCATGAAAGCTGCTGGTGCATTTGTCAAACCAAAGGACATAACCAAAAATTCGTAATGTCCATATCTCGTACGAAAGGAAGTCTTTGGTATATCCTCAGACTTAACCTTCAATTGGTAGTACCCCGATCTTAAGTCAATCTTAGAGAAAACTCGTGCACCTTGAAGTTGGTCAAACAAATCATCGATCCTAGGTAATGGGTACTTATTCTTGATGGTTAACTTATTTAATTCTCGGTAGTCAATGCACATGCGCATTGATCCGTCCTTTTTCTTAACAAAGAGAACTGGTGCACCCCACGACGAATAACTCGGTCGTATGAACCCTTTTTCCATCAGTTCCTCTAACTGTTTCTTTAATTCCTTGAGTTCTGCTGGTGCTAATCAGTATGGATTCTTAGATACTGGCTCAGCACCAGGATAGACATCTACTACAAATTCAATCTCCCTATCAGGTGGTAAACCCGGCAGGTCATCAAGGAAAACTTCAGGGAAATCTTGAGCTACTAGAACATCTTGGAGGCTCAATTCTCCTACCAGTTTTGTGTCCAAAACACTGGCCAGAAAGCATGAATACTCACTGCATAAGGAAGATCTAGCACTAAAAGCGGCTAAAACAGACATCCTCTTATCTTTCTTCGAGGCTTGGAAAGTGTGTCTTAAACCACCAGGGGGTTGAAAACTAACTAAGCCAGTTCTACAATCTATCGTAGCATAGTGCTTAAACAACCAATCCATTCCTAAGATTACATTAAATCCCATGATCTCTAAAATAATGAGATCAGCAGGTAGGTTCTTACCTTCTACTGTCACTACACTATTAAGCAGCATATGACTAGAGCGCATGCGTTCGCCAGAAGGTAAAGCAACATTAAACATATACTCAGAAAGTGAAGACTTAACGTCTAATTTATCAGCAAATGCAGACGCTATGAAGGAATGTGTTGCACCTGAATCTATTAAAGTAAAAGCAGGCATAAAATTGACTAGTATGGTACCTGACACAACAGCAGGCTGATCTTCATCACCCGATTCTACCATGGAGAATATCCTTGGCTTAACATTCACCGGGCCATTCTTCAGAGCTGGACAATCCCTACTCATGTGGCCAACTTTATTACAATTATAACAGCGAAGGACTCTGGGCTTTGGGCAATCCTTAAGCAGATGCCCGATCTCCTCACAGTTGAAACACTTCCCTGCGCTAATTCTACACTCTCCCGGGTGAAATCTTAAACACTTTGGGCATTGAGGGAACTTCCTAGTATCTGGTGTCTTCTTCTCCTTCCCTTGACTGCCCTGGCCCTCACCGGGCCTCTTCGTTCCCCTGTGATGGTGTGGCTGGGTGAACTTTCGTGGAGCCGCACTAAACCCAGCACACTTCATCTCCGCCTCTTCCACTTCTAATGTCGTGGACACTACTTCACTGTAGGACAATCCTTTTATACCCGAGAACTTGACTCCTCTATAAATCTCAGGTTTCAGCCCATGCACAAATTGGAACACTTTATCCTCATCTCTGCGTGCGAGGTGTCCGGCAAACCTTGATAGGGATTCAAACTGTCTGCTGTATTCAGCTACGGTCCCTGTCTGTTTCAAGTTCATGAACTCCAACTTCTTTGTGGTCTGTACAGTACTGTTAAAATACTTCTCATAGAAAATCTCCTTAAATTGCGTCCAAGTCATCGTAATAACATCATGGGTGGTCTCCATCGTTTCCCACCAAAGTTGAGCATCACCGGCAAAGTGGAAGGTTGCCAAAATGACCTTTTCTCCTTCTCCCACATTTGCACACCTAAACATGCTTTCTATCTTTTTCAACCATTCATCGGCCACAATTGGATTAGCTGACTTTCCATCAAAAGTGGGTGGTCGCAACCTCCTAAACCTCTCTCCTGCTTGTTCATTGTTGGAACCCGAGTTGGCACTCCCTTGTACCTCTCGATTCAGTAGCAGTCCCAACTAATCGGACTGCTGGCGCATCATATCAGATTGCTGGCGTACCAAGTCTGTCAGCTGCCTGATCACACCAGAATTCTCAGTACTCTCCGGGTTTGGTGTCCCCCTCTGTACTCTCGGTCTACCTGGTCGTCTAGACATTTTACTATATCCCTGTAAAAGGTTAACTATTCTCATAAATATCTAATAACTAAAACTAACATAAACACTTACATTTGTTGGAGTACTTCCATGCAACGATCGACACTGTTGAGTAATTCTTTGAACGGTTTAACCAAATGGCTCTGATACCAACTTGTAACGCCCCGAGTTATCTGAACCCGGTTTGCTACTCATAACGCTGAACCGAACCATGACGTCTTGATGCTAAATTTAAAATTTCATTCGACAGCCAAAATTTGACTTTTTCTAAAACTAAATATATTTTAAAACTTGCAGCGGAAAATCAATTGAACATCAATGAAGCTAAGTAACCTGTGAAAACATTTTAAAATGACTGTTGGAAGTGTTAAGAGTAATTGGCCAAAAGACGTAAAACATAAAAAAAAAAAAAAAAAACGCGGAATGCCCGTGAAGTTGCCGAAGTCGAATACATCTGCCGACGACAAAGTCAACGGAAGAAGCAGAAATAGGAATAGGAGGTTTCTACCGATGACGTGTACAAACAACGCACCACCATCTACCGACAAGCCAACACAACTACATCTGCCGATGAAGTCAACATAACTTCATCTGCCGATGGAGTCAACATAACTTCATCTACCGATAGATTTCCATCTGCCGATAGACAAGCACACGACATCTACCGACAACGACATTACGATTCCTTCCGATAAGATTAAAATATACACTACATCTGCCGATAGCAAAACTACAGGTTTTGCGACTTGCACCTGCCGATGACGTCAGCCGGATGTTCTCTCTCTCATCCAACGACTTTACTGAAAGCACCTTCCGATAGGCAGAACGACAAAACTAAACATCCAGAAACAAACCAAATCACTGTCCTTCCCAAATTCAGTAAAAACAATGTTTTCAAAATCCAACAGAATACCAATATCAGAAGATTTCTCAAAAATGTTTTCAAAGCTTTGAAACCACTATTGTCATAAAATTTTCAGGAAAACATCTATACTGAACTAGTTACCCTCAACTCAACACCTGCAGCCATGGATTAAACCGCCTCAACAGATGACCAAACCGATGCCTGAAAATGCTCCTCCAACCAGCCTATTCCTCATGTTGGTCGGTAAACATACCTTCAGTAACTTCTTCACCTACATCACAAAACTCATCTATTAGCCTAATGCTAAGCAAGTAGAGCGATGAATGAAATGGATCAATGAAGCAATAATTTCCCTAAACATGCGGTCTCTACTTTCTCATCTCAGTTGTATTCAAATTCGTTCTCTGTTGATCCCTCTGTACGATGGGAAAGTGGATCAGTCATTCCCCAAAGCATACATCCTCTGATCTCAATTAAGGGGCGGATTAATTCCCTTAACAGTTAACTGGTCTGATCCCCCTGTAGGATTGGGAAGTGGATCACTTTTCCCAAAACCTCAATCCTCTGTTCTCAGTTAAGGGGCGGATTAATCCCCCTTAACAGTTGTTCTGATCATCCTGCTCACACTTACCATGCGTTTCATGTAAATTCATTTTTGTAATCTTTCAGAAACATGATGCATGACAACTGGAAAATAAACATACAAAACATACATAAATCCTACTGTTTTGTGATGTAGGCCCGAAGGCACAAACAAACTCTACTTACTTGGATTCTTGGCGAGTGCTCGTTTAGGAGCTTCTTCGGGATCTTTCTCACCTAGAATATAAACAGAACATTAAGTCAACCTGTACTAAACCTCATTCTAAGGCATTCAGAAAACCTAAGGGAATAGTTGGGAGTTCTGATCGCCAAGCATTACTGATTCTATGCTAAACCCGAATCTACTCACTTTCCTGATGAGTTCCCAAAATACATATCTAACACTCCCCCATACAATCTTCCTTAGTTACTAAGTCAGAAAAATCGAGGTAGAAACTTACCTAGCTCGGCGAACGGACTCGGGGGGAAGGAAATCGCCTGGGAAGTCTGCTGGTTTGAGCTGAAAACCGAGAGCAAGAATGAATAGTGGCGGCTAAGCTCAATAGATTCTTTTTAAATAGGTTATCCACTAATAAGTTTTTAATTTACCATAATTCCCTTGCATATCCATTCATTAACCTAATCCATATTTGCACATCTTAATTTGACAAATTAAATTGGGTTTAATGGAACCGGGTGCTACAATAGAGGCAAAAAGGGACTTTCGTCCCTAAAATGAAGGGGAAATCGATCGCCCATTTCGGGGGAACGATTGCCAATCAGAAAAGGGAGGGGCGATCGCTGTGGTGGACGATCGCCTAGCGATCGTTCACCAAGCGATCGATCGCCCCACTTGGAGCGATCAATCGCCACACGCTCTGGAAAAATTCCAGAGCGTGGCGATCCACTCTGGTGACTGATCTCCTCACTTGGCGATTGGTTGCCAAGTGTTCTGCCTCCCATTTTCTTTCTACTTCTTCTTTCCTTCTTTTGCTGTAAACACATTCACTAACTCACTTAACCATTTATTCATTTCCAATACATTTCATAACAACTTCAACATAACAACCCTTCCCCCCCTATGTATAATTCACACTTCACTAATCCCTCGTTTAACGACTCAAAACGCATTTTAAAATGTGGTAAAACTTTATGAAAACAAACCGCGTGTATATGTTTAAAAACCGAACATATCCCTAATACCAAACATTTACAAAACAAGTTTTCCAAAACGTTTAAAAAACTCAAAACATAAACCTATCCACTATCCAAAACCAAACTTCCTAAAATGTTTCTAACTATACAATAATCCACAATTGACTCAATTCGCCCAAAATTCTTAAAATACCTAACTGTTACCCCCAAGGGTCAAAATACGCGTCGACTGCCCATGCACACCACCGCAACTGTTCTTCTTCAACCATCCTGTACATCGGGTGGAGGAACGTCGTCCTCACCTGCTTCAATATCACTTACACCATACAGACACACTATGAGCTAAAAGCTCAACAAGTTTCAGAAATCATGCAACATTTTCATTTCATTACGTCGCAGATAGAATGTTACCGAGGTCTCAGCCTATTAGATGGAGAGGACACATCCCGCGGTTGGACTGCCCTCTTCACCTAACGAGGGGGTACACGCTCACATCCGTAAACAGCCGTGCCTGAGCCCCACCTCGCGTAACCAGATAACAGATTACATAATTTCATTTCGTTCATTAGTTTTATTTTCTTAAACACGTGCAGAAATCCATTTTCATGCTATTTTGAAATACGTGATGCATGAACAGTTACAGACATAGAGTAAACAAACATATTAAGTACCATCAAGATAATAAAATCAATTAAAAACATATCCTATAAAAGAACTAATCCTAACTACCCAACCTAAACATTTAACAAACGATTCTCCAAAGATCCTCGACGCGACATCGACGTACGGTGTAGGCCTCTCGGCCAAGTAAGTCACGAGAACTTACCTTGTGCGCACTGAACTTCGAGCTCTGTCCACGAGCGTTGTTTGTCTGAGGCAAAACACAACAGTTGTCGTTAAAACGAGATTTAAACCGTTAAACGTCCAAATTTAACGAAACCTTAACTAAGAAAATTTTCCTAAAATTCTAACTTAACTCTTTGAGATATTTTATCGACCAATTCATGCTCGTGAACTTCTAAACTCCATTGACGGAAATTTCCCAAACCTCAAATATCCGATTTTCAACCTAAACACCGTATACACTCTAGATTTCGTCCAATAATGCTCGATACTTCCGTTATATTCATAAACACAATAAATCTAACGCATTTTTAACGAAACCCTAAACGAAACCCTAAGGTTAAATGCTCCGAAAACTACGAATAATTTTTCTAAAACCATCAAATCTTACCTACAGTCGAGTTTGGGGAAGGAAACGTGAAGAACGGAGGACGAACGGAGGACGAACGGAGGACGGAGAGGAGAACGCCGTGAGTCGCCGGAGGAGAAATGAAAAATCGCAGGGAAGAAGGAAATTGCGTGGAGAAGAAGAAGAAGCCAAGTGTTTTTAATTAAATTTTGGCTTTTCAAATTACCATTTTGCCCTTCCTTTGATTTTCTATTTGTTTCGTCTTTCATTTCTTTAATTAACCGATGATTCGGTTTCTCCAAATTTCCTTACTTCACCAATGACTCCAATTTATTATCAGGGTTCTTTTAAAACTGTCCGTTCGTAATTCGGAACTCGTTTACTATTTTTACCAAAGTATCCTTTATATTATGATAAGCGTAATTTTCGTTAAATTAGCGTTAAACTCCTAAAATTTCCGAAATTTTTTCAAAATCCTTATAATTCATTAGGATCATAATAACGCTTTTTTTTTCGTAAAATGGACTTAATTTGACATAATTACAAAAATGTCATTATATTATTGATTTACAAAATCCCGTAAATCCGGGTGTTACACATTTATAGGATTTATGTCCTACTTCATTACATGCATGACAAGTAGAGGATTTAACAAAGAAATTCTTATATACTTTCTTTTTATTAAACATTTCTTATCCTAAGGCAGCTTTATCAAAAGTAACTCTCTAGTTACCTAATAGCATATTCAGGTTCTTGCTACCCTTAGTAAACTTAAAAACCATGTTGCTTAAGGTCTCATTTCTAACTTTAAGTTCACTAATTTCCTTATTATGCAAATTACACTCATTGGCATGCTTTTCAACCAAGTTTATATTTTCGTTCTTCACAAAGTTATATTTAACTTTGAGCATACTATACTGTTTAACTAAGTCATTGAAGGCATCTATTAGATCACCCTCATCATTATCACTGTCACAGGAAGAATGACTTACTTCATCTTCTTGTGCCATGAAACACAGATTGGCAACTTCCTCGTCTTCTGAGGAAGTATCACTTTCACTATCGTCTCAAGTGGCCTTCATTGCTCTCTTTTTGAATTTCTTGGGGCCTTTCTTAGCCTGTGGACAATCAACCTTGATGTGTCCTGGCTTCTCGCACTCGAAGCAGGTAATTTCTTTGTTCTTTTGAAATTTATCTCCCTTGGAGAATTTCCTCTCATTTAGTCTTTTTCTCTGGAGGAACTTGCTAAATCTTCTAGTGATAAGAGCAAAGTCCTCATCTTCATCTTCTTCCTCAGAGTCATCTTGTTTGCTCGAGGAAGCTTTCAGCACTATATACTTCTTTTTGCTGATCTCTTTCTCTTTGAGATCTTCCTTGTCATTGGCTCTCATGGTTATCTCATGAGTCATCAGAGAGTTAATGAGCTCTTCAAGCTTGAGAACCTTGAGATCCCGAGCTTCTTGTATAGCAGTCTTTTTCTGTTGCCAGGTTCTAGGTAGGCACCGAAGGATCTTTCTTACTAGTTCTTCACCTGAATAGATCTTACCAAGAGCTTTTAAGCCATTAGTAATGTTAGTGAATCGAGTAAACATAGATGAAATAGACTCATCCTTTTCCATTGAAAAAAGTTCATACTCATGGACAAGCATACTTAATTTACTCTCCTTACCTTAGTTTGTTCTCTCGTGTGTGATTTCTAATAAGTGCCATATTTTCTGTGCACTATCACAGCCTTGTACTCTATTAAATTCATCTCTATTCAGTGCACAATAGAGAGTATTAATTGCTTTAGCATTTAGGCTCAAATTTTTCTTGTCAGATTCGGTTAGTTCATTAGCCAATTTCGGAATACTAGCCCCACTTTCAGTTTTCATGGCTTTAAATGGACCATTCTCTATAATATTCTATATATCATAGTCCATAGCCTGAACAAAGATTCTCATCCTAGAATTCCAATAGACATAGTCATTTCCATCAAAGAATGGAGGTCTAGTAATAGACTGACCTTCTACGTGTGCTGTGTTAGTGTTGAATGCCATTCTAGATATATCATAAAATATTTCCAAAATGCAACTTAAACAATGTTAAACCTTGCTCTGATACCAATTGTAGGATCGTAATTGTCTAAGAGGGGGGTGAATTAGACTTTTTAAACTTAATTTTTTAATCTAATCATTTTCTCAACTTATAAGTTAACAGTAAACAGTCAAACAAAATAAAGTGAGAGAGAGAGAAATTGACACTGTAGTTTTTAACGTGGTTCGGCTAAAACTTGCCTACGTCCACGCTCCAAGGCTCCTCCTTGAAGATTCTTTCATTCTCCTCACGAGAAAAACCAGATCGAACTTCATGGGCGTCGATCTACTGCCTTTTACAGAATACGATTGTTCTTGACGGGCGACAATCCACTGCCTTTACACTTTAATAGTAAGAGTATACTTTTTGGCACACACTACAGTCTCTCACACTGATGAATATCAAGTTATGAAAAATAGAGAGATGTAGGAGAAAGATACAGAATAATTTGAAGTGTTCTACTTGTTAGGGATCAAAGATTATTTTTGCAAAAAGTTATTCTTCCGAGCTTCTTTCTCCCCTTTTATACTCTGTCTATTATCGGCTCTAATTCTTGAATGCTCCTTATCTGAATATGGAAATTTATGACCATTGGAGAAGCATCCGTACATAGATAGCTAGCCGTTGCGTTCTGGAGTCGCTATCGTTCGTCGCCATTAATGATCTGCAATTAAGATTCTGGACGAATATCGTTATCGCTTCGCGGTCTTTTAAAATCTGGCGCTAAGTCTTTGAACGAGTAAGCATGGACGACAGCATCAGTCATTGGCATGGATGACTGCGTCTTCTCTTTGAGCGTGGACGACAGTCTTTCCTTCGAGCGTGGATGACTGTGTCTTTCCTTTGAACGTGGATGACAGTCTTTCCTTCGAGCGTGGACGACTGTGTCTTTCCTTTGAACGTGGACGACAGTTTTTCCTTCGAGCGTGGACAAATGTGTCTTTCCTTTGAACGTGGACAACAGTCTTTCCTTCGAGCATGGACGACTGGATTTGTCTTGATGGTGGATGTTTGAATCTGACTTAAAACCACCTGACTTTCACGTGACATTTTAACTCTCGCGTGGACGAGGACGTTTGATTTCTTTCTCTGATAGTATTTCGTGGACAAACGATTTAGCCTTAACTCTGGACTATAAATTTCAGACTAAAAACACTTAACCACAAAATCGTCAGAAACACTTAATGCCCCTTTTCAAAAGACATTTCCAAATAAATACAATAAACATAATACGTTAATTATTCAGAACATATATTTCATAATCATTTATATTAATCATAATCATCCAGATTAAAAACATAATCATAAAAAATATAGTGCTTAAACGCATTTAAGCTACCAGACGCACCGTCATCCAGGTCCGGATCCAGTATACGGGCCAGTCATCACTCATGATCTTCTCATCCCTGAATAGCCCAAGTGGTACCACTGATGAGGAACTCTTGGTCATAACCTGGAGGCCAGGGTTCAAATCACTGGGGAGGCAAAAACTCTTCTTCCAGGGGAAAGAAGATCATGAGTGACAACTGACTCGTATACTAGATTCGGACCCGAATGGCGGTGCGTCCGTGCAGAAAAAAGGCCAGTGAAGGGGGTAGGTCGTTATAGAACCCATTGGGCTGGACTCACATTTTCGTATGTGATAGTCATATGAGTCAGTTTAGAGTGGATTGTATTTTGACATTTCAATTTGAATGTTAAAAATGACATTTGGTGCTTTGAGAAAAGATGATTTTGAACCGTATATTTAAATAATGTAGATTTTTTTGAAATTTCATTATATTAATTTAATCATTGGAATGGTTTTTTTAAACTGTGCTTGGATGGTTTTGAATCATGCATGTTTATTTAAATGAATTGGATTTATTTATTTGCTGAAAATGATTTTAAAACGTGGTTGAATGGTTCGAATTACGAACATACATGAATTTTTATATAAATGACATGGATTTCAAATCAAAAATATATTTGATGTAAGATGATTTCAAAATAATCATGATTAGGTGAAGGATGACGTATGGGTCTGAATAGTATGGATAGGGTTTGAGCTAACGATTTTAGTCGTTAGATTTATTTGCTGGGCCAATGACTCATTTCGTAGATATTCATATTTTTCAGATAGCAAGAACGTTCACTCGTACGGAGAAACCAAAGCAAGTTACTGCGTACAGAGAGGCATAGGACTTTTGAGTTGTAAAGTATCATGTCGTGACTGACTTATGTATTTATTTTGTTTAGCTACCACATGAATAATCTGATGATGAGATTGATGTGACTGGATGAGGTTGATGCAAGTATTGTGATGAAGTGGATATTTCAATTTATTGTGATGAGTAGGGAACGTCTGTTAGTTGACCAAGTCGTTGTTGGTTTGAATTTTCCACCTCGGGAATCCCTATTTCTTCGGGATCCGGTTCGGGTTTGAAATCGGGCCCTGATAGGTTCATCTCCTAAATATGACACCCTTCGTGTATTCAGTTATCTTTGTTTTATCAAAAATCAACCTCGTGTGAAGGACAAGTTTGAAACTCACTCTCATAAATGTGTGTTTCTGGGATATCCATTTGGTAAAAAAGCGTGGCGTTTGTATGACTTAGAGAAACAGGTGTTCTTTATATCTCGAGATGTTGTTTTTTGTGAACAACAATTTCCTTTTACCAATAATGTCTCCTTGCCTAATACTAGCGAAGTATTCCGAAAAAAAAAAGAATATTATGACATTTCAATATGTTTTGAGGATACTCCTTTAGCAAGGGGAGTGAGGAACCGTTGACTATGACAGACGATATGGATAACGCAGCTGTACAGTAGGTTCTCCCAACTTTGAATGTTGACTTAAAAGAAAATGTTCGGCATGAAACTGGTCGAGGTCATTGAATAAAGATATCCTCTAGTAAACTCAAAGATTTCATCACCAACACTGTTCTTGTTACAAACTCTGCCACATCATTGATCATTGCTCTATCAAAGTCCTCAGGTACTCCTTATCTCATTGCTTATTATGTAAATTGTGATAAGTTTTCTGTGAGATATATTTGTTTTTTGGCAACAATTACTGCATGCACTGAACCCACCTCCTTTAAAGAAGTGGTTAAGGATCCTTGTTGGCAGAAAGCAATGCAAGAAGAAATAGATGCACTTGAGAGAAATGAGACATGGACTTTAGAAGACCTTCCATCTGGGAAGAAAGCTATTAGATGTAAGTGGGTCTATAAAATCAAGTATCAATCTAATGATATAATTGAAAGATTAAAGGGGCGACTGGTAATGTTCGGGAATCGATAAATTCCCAGAATTGACTTTAATGAAACATTTTCCTGTCATGGTTCGTACATTTTTTGATATAGTAGTGGCAAGAAAGTGGGAACTACACCAGATGGATGTGCATAGTGTTTTTCTTCATGGAGATCTTGAAGAGGAGGCATATATACAACTCTCTCCTGATTTTAAATCTACTGCTTCGGATAAAGTGTGTTGATTACATAAGTCATTTTATGGTCTTCGACAAGCGCCTAGGAATTGGTTTGCTAAACTCTCAACTGCCTTAAAGGATATTGGTTTTCAACAATCTTATGTTGATTACTCATTGTTTAGTTACACCAAGGATGATGTTGTTTTACATGTCTTTGTATATGTGGATGACATTATAATCACAGGTTCATCTTCTTTTGCAATCGGAAAATTCAAGCAACAACTCAGTGAAAGATTTCATATGAAAGACTTGGGTACTTTCAAGTACTTTCTCAGTATTGAAGTGGCACATAGAAATGATGGTTTGTTTTTGTCACAACGCAAGTATGTCCTTAACATTATAAGTGAGACCAGCTTGCTTGGAGCTCGTCCTACTTCTACACCCATGGAACAGAACCACCATCTCTCCACCATCAATGACGTCATCTTTGAGTATCCAGAGAAGTATAGACGACTCGTAGGTTTCCTATTCTACTCAACGATTACCCGACCTGAGTTGTTCTACTTCGTTCATATATTAGCACAGTTTATGGGTGATCCTCGTGTTGAACATTAGGACGTAGCTTTGAGAGTTTTGCGGTATTTAAAAGGTTGTCCTAGTTAGGGTATTCTACTGCGTAAGGAGAGTAACTTTCAACTCTATTCTTTTTGTGATAGTGATTGGGCAAGTTGTCATCTGACTCAACAATCATTAACTAGTTACTTTGTTCTTCTAGCCTCTTCTCCTGTCTCTTGGAAAACGGTAAAACAGCGAACTGTTTCTCGATCTTCTGCAGAAGATGAGTATATATCTATGGCCACTACTACTTGTGAGTTTAAATGGTTGAAGTAACTTTTAGCCTGTTTTGGGATACAACATAAGCATCCTATGCAATTGTTTTGTGATAGTCAAACTGCTCTTTATATAACGGCTAATCTAATTTTCCATGACTGAACAAAACATATAAAAATGGATTGTCATTTTGTTCGTGATGCATTTCAAGATGGCACAATTTTTTTGCTTTTTAGCAAGTTATGCATTTGTGATCTCCATGCTCCAACTTGAGGCAAAGTATTATATTTGTAAATATTATTTTCTAGAATACAGTAGCTTATCATGTGTTATTTTCTAGGTCTTTAGGGATAATGAGTAGATTTGTTTGTTTTGTACACTTAAGTGGCTACGGCCAGAAGAAGAAGAAGAAAGAAAAGTGTAACACCCGAAAATTTTATTTACGTTAGCTAGGGCATGTTGGGATGATTTAACATTGAAGGAAAGGAGAAGAAAAGAGTTTTGACAAGTCAAAACTCAAAAGGGGTTTGGAAAGTCAAAAAGTGAGATGTTGAATATGCAAAGGAATTTATGAACCAATAAGAGATAAATATAAAGTTAAAAAGTGGTGAGAAAATGTGGTGAGAGAGAATTATGTCACGTTGTAATCCATGAAGAGAAAGGGTGGATTGTTTTATAAAATTTACAAATTTTGTGGCAAAAATTAAAAGTAGAAAAAAGTTGGTTTTAATTAAAAGGTGAAACTCAAGGTGAAGAAATCAATTTTTCCTTCTTCTTCCCCACTTTCTCCCACGAAAATCTCAGCAACCCTAGAGCCTTCTCTCCACCATTTTCAGCAAGCTTTTCAAGAGTTTAAGGTGAGCTTTTGATTGGGTTTTGAGTTTTATACAACTAGGTGTTGGATTTTAGTGTTTTTAGGGGAGTTTGGTGGAATTTGTGTAGGGTTTGGAAACCCTAGTTTGAGAGCTCCAAAAATTTTGGTCCTTTGGCTTATTCTCTTCCTATTTTGATGTTTTAATTCTTAAATTGTGTTAGTTAAGTTATTTGTGGGGAGAGATTTGAGTTTTGGAAAAACTAGTTTTTGAACAATAGATACCCGATTCTGTTTTTGCATTTTCGGTTTGGCCATTGTGTTTGGTTGGTTAATTTGAGTGTTTCAATGGATAGTAGACGTGTAGAGGTTTACGGATTGGGGTGGCACGTCGAAATCCGTTGAAAAAAAATAAGTTATGGCCGTTTGAAGTTGGACACTAAAACTTGGTGCAAAAAATCAGGTTTAGGGTTTGGAATTTTCTTTGGTTTGTATTATTGTTAGTTTTGGTTAGTTTTGATTATAAATTTTAAGCTATTTACTAATATTTGTTAGGTTGTCAAACGAATAATTGTACGAGCGAGTAATCTTACGGGACGAAGTGATTAAGCAAGTGCCGAGCCGTCAGGTAAGTAGAGGAATTCTTTTTGTTGCCTTAGGCCTACACCATGGAACGGTAGGGTAAACGGTCTTGTTTCACGTTGTGTTGTGTTACATATTTTTCTGTCATGCATCACGTTTTAGTTTTGTGCACTGTGTTTTGCGAGTGTGACTTGTGCGAGTGTGAATTGTAATAAGATAATAAGAATTGTAAGAACTGGTCTCGAGTAAATTGGCCTTGTTGGGAATAAGTGCTGGAGTGTAGCACCCCGAGGGGATTTTTACGAGAGAGTGGTTTGGCTAAAAGATTAAGACATCGTGAATATGAACTCCTAGACAGTCATAGGGTTCTACAATCAATGTGGGTAAGGCAAATCGTGCTTGGCCGTCCTAGACAGTTATGAGATGTGTGCTAACCGGTTTTATTTGGTTGGATCAAGTCGTGGCCATCTTAGACAGTTATGAGATGTGTGCCTGCTTGATCCACACAGCTTATGATAAGATTAATGCAACGAACATGTAACGAGCACAACTGAGAGGTAGAAACTGCATGTGTTAGGATTGGGTTGCATTGTGTGTTATGTACATTTGTTATTCCCTACTTACTAAGCATTAGGCTTACTGTCCGTGTTCTATGGTGTAGGTGACGACCTTTATTCAGGTGAGCTAGATGACGGAGCCCAGGATTAGACAGCGGTCAATGAAGCATAAAGCATACCGGTGCGGACATATGTCGGGGAGTCTCAGCCACGTTTCTCGGGTAGTTTGGTGGGGACGTTGGTATTTTGTATTGTAGATATTTTTATTTTGGACGTTTTGATCGATGGTTGGTATGTGAATAATAGTGTTTTGAGATTTGGATTTCAGGTTTTGGGTTATAGAAATTTCCGTAGTTATACTGCTCGTTTTTTTTTTTCCGTTAATAAACAACGTCGGGTTCACTTTTCTTTATGTTTTAGTTAACCATTTTAAGTCGGTTTTCTGAGATTTTTATGTGGCACGGAGTCGGGATGTCGAAAATGTGTGGGTAAATTTTCAGGTGATTTGGAGGTGTTTTGACGTGCCTCGTAGGCTCGTTACTAGATCACAAACCCAGGCATAAAATTTAACTGTTCAATGTTCTAACGACTTGTCTCTTTTTGCAGGTTTCGATTCACTCATGGACTTCACTTGGGAGCCGACTAAGGAGGATGAGGAGAAGCCTTACCATGTCATTCATTGGAGCATTCGCACGGAGCTTGCTGATAGCCCCATGGGAATTTGTCTTCCCGGGCCTTAATTTTTAATTTTTAATTTTTAAAACTCATTGGCATACATTCGCCTTTATTGTAAGGATTTTATAATTGCATTTCATGCATTAGATTGTGTGGTTAGGACAAGATGTATGGTGGTGGATTTGGGTTGGAGGAAGTTCAACAAAATATTCAAAGGAAAAGGCCCTACAATAAATGGAGCCCAATGGAAGCCTTGGCCCAAAGAAGAGCCCACAAAAAAAGGTATAATTTTGCAAGTACAAAAGTTAGTGGCAACATGGATTGATGATGTGGCAAGATTCCCTCCATTGATCCATTTAGGCATGGCATTCATCTCCTCCCTAGGATGTGTGCTTGTTTGCCTTGATCTTGGCCATCCATCCTTTTTTATCCAAGGGCCCTAATCCATCTAGGACTTCTATAAATGCATGGTATTAGTGATTGTAGACAACTTTTGCTAAATCAATATACTACTATTTCCCTAAATCTCCCAAATTCCTTTGGTGATTTTTCCTTGGTTCTTTGAACCAAGAGGAGTTAGCCTCCATTGCTAGCCTAGCTTGGGTTGCTAGGTTAGCTCTTAATCATTCCTTCATCTTCTCCCTTGGGAGTTGAAACGAGGACGAAAATCCCCGGCCTACGGTGGTCGTTTTCTTTACGGAAAACGTGTATCCGGGACCTTAAACCGTAAGCTCGCTCCTCGGATCCACCAAGGGTTTTCTTTACTTTTATTGCTATCACTTTTGCACACAAATCACTCTTTACTTTTCAGCTTTTCATTATCCACACACTCACTTTCTATTTTTTTATCTTTTCTTTATTTCCATTGCTTTACATTTCCTTGTCATTTCTAACATATATTGTCATCTTATTTTCTTTATTTTCTTGTAATTTTGCTTCTCTCTACTAACCTATAATCTCGGCCATCATCTTAACATTTGCCTTCTTTATTTCTTGCCTTTAGTTTAGTATTTTATTTCAATATTCAAATATTGTTCACTAGCACCCAACCGAGCACCAACCTAGCATATTCGTGGGTCGTACACGGACCCCCTTTCTAGGGGCCCCCGTGTCATGTTTGGTTTGAAGTAAAATGAGAAAAAGTGGAAGAGGTGCGCTGGTGGTGGAGGCTGGCGCGCTAGGCTGGGGGATTGCGCTGCAGGGGTAGACCAGAACCAGTCAAGGGGTCGACACCTCAGGCAAGGTGTCGACCGCTTTCCTTCATTAATGTAACAAGAGGGAATTAAGGTGTCGACCCTTTTAGCAGGGGTCGACCAGTGCCAGACAAGGTGTCGACCCCTAATGCAAGGTGTCAACCGATCTCAGTACAAACTGAAACCAGAACCTTTTTGGGGTCGACCACTACTTTGAGGTGTCGACCGCAACCCGATTTTTACTGTTTTGACTCTTATTTCAAACCAGTTTCAACCTTATACTTTTCAATACCTTTTGTACATATTTTATAAATGTCTTTCTACGTATTTTTGAGGGTTCGAAAAACCCTAAAATCGAGTCAAAAAATCATCGAAAATTTATTTTAAATTTCGTTTTAAACGTGGTATGGGTTAGCAAAGTAGCGCACCGAGCCGGGGTGGGTTCGGGGGCGTTACAAAAAGTTTTCTCAATCTTCTCCAAATAAAAATATATCACATAATGTGTGTATTTTGTTTGAGAACATGAACTTAATGAGCTGTAGTTTTTATTCTCACAGGGAATAATGAATTGAATTATAATGATATTTTAAATTGATCATCGGAAGAGTATTTGGATAATTAAAGTTTTTCTTTTAACAAACTTGTGTGATTGAATTAATTGAAAATCTGGGTAGGTGAAACTTTTATTTCATTCTTATTTATGGTAAAATACATTGATTTGTCTAGTTAAAACAAATTAGATTTCTCATGGGAATTCATTCTTTGTTCTTTGGGACTTAGAATTGAACTTACGTCGCAGCAAATTGTGATGCGGCATCACGTAAGAACTTTGAATTTTCAGAGGGAAGTACTTCTAAACTATCCTCTTGATTAAGTAGTGGCGATTCAAAATTGTTTTTCGTTAAAATTTAAGCTTTAGGCATAAAGTTTCATTTTTATGGATGGGTATTTTCTCTGCATTGTATCTAGAATTTGTTGGGTGCTCAAAATTCTTACTCGCGACTTATATGGAGGAAACCGGTGAGCATAGTGGTGGGTGGGGTCTGGCAGAAGATGTTGGGCCACGGCTCAGACCAGGCAGAACTGAAGCCTAGCCCCGTGATCGAAGCTCAGGTTGAGCCAACCGGGGCCCAGACCATTGCCTTGGTGGTCGC
>CM039507.1:40260155-40306534 GCA_022432975.1 Begonia masoniana
TAACTTTTCGTAGAAGATCCCTTAATTGCGCCCAAACATTGCCAGGACATCGATAGTGGTCTCTATCGATTCCCACCAAGCTGAGCATCCACCTGCTAGATGGAATGTTGCCAGGTGATCTTGTTCCCCCTCCCCAATTTGAAACCTGAGCGACCCTACCTATCCTCAATTTCCCGGATTATTTTTTTTTTTATACTTAAACTTTAACCTACCTTCGGCGGAAATAAACTTTACAAATCAATTGAAACCGAAATCATATATTCGTTTGGAAAACCATTTAAAACAAACCTTAAAAACATTTAAAAATAAAGCTAATAAAATTAAGAACAAATACTCGCAAACATAGGGGTAGAAGGCATCGCCACCCAAAATGAAGGGCCATCGCTGGTTTTGCCAGCGATCGCCTCACCAGGCGATCTATGATCGCGGCTGACCCAAGAGGGTCCTCGATCGCCCACCATTGGCGATCGTCGCCACACACGCTCTGGAATTCTTCCAGAGCATGGCGACCCATGGGCGACGATCCCCCACCCTTGGGGCTATCGATCGCCATGTCCTCTGTATTTTCCAGAGGACAGGCGCGTCTTCTTTCCTTCCTTCTTTCTAAACACCCGTCATTAAACCATGAAGGTGCAGGGGGCGTTGTCAACCAAAAGACATGGACTTAAGAAATTCATAATGTCCATAGCGGGTTCTAAAGGCTGTCTTTGGTATATCTCCTTCTTTAACCTTCAGTTGGTAATAACCCGAACGTAAATCTATCTTTGAAAACACCTTAGCTCCTTGCAATTGGTCAAACAAATCGTCAATCCTGGGTAAGGGGTACCTATTCTTGATTGTCAACTTATTTAGTTCCCTGTAGTCTATGCACATTCTAAGAGAACCATCCTTCTTCCTTACAAATAAGACTGGTGCACCCCAAGGAGAACTGCTGGGGCGAATAAATCCCTTGTCAACCAATTCCTGCAGTTGAACTTTCAATTCTTTCAACTCAACAGGTGCCATACGGTAAGGATTCTTAGATACAGGTGATGCCTCGGGGTATGTATCAATTACAAACTCTATCTCTCTATCGGGTGGTATACCCGGTAAATCATCTAAGAATGCCTCGGGAAACTCTCGGACTATAGGAATATCCTGTAGCTCAATTTTATTCTTCACCCGGTCATCTATTACACTAGCCAGGTAGCTCTCACAACCACCTCTCAGCATTCGGTATATTTCTAGTGAGGATATAATCGGTATCTTACTTATTTTAGGAATAGCTTGGAAGGAATAATGGTTATCATTTGGGGGTCTAAAATCAACTATTCCAGATCGACAACTTATCGTGGCATGATGTCTAAATAACCAATCCATCCCTAATATCACTTCATACCCTTTTATGTCAATGACAATTAATTCCGCATAGAGATTCTTATCCCCTAAGGACACGACGTCACCCTTAACAATCTGTTCTGAATGTAGGGACTTCCCTGATGGCAACACAACACTATATGACCTTTCAGCTGGTAAGGGTCCTATGCTATGTTTGCATACAAACAAGGTTGATATAAACGAGTGTGTGGCCCCTGTATCTATGAGTGTATAAGCAGCAAAACCACAGATCATGACGGTACCTGATATGATTGTATGCTGAACAGCTCCCTCATCTTCCATCAACGCATACACTCTGGGTACAACCCTTGCACGGTTCGGGTCTGGCGGCATGGGGCAATCTCTGACCATGTGTCCGGTCTTATCACACCTGAAACACCGGCCAGAAAGCAGCTTGCACTCACCAGGGTGGTTCCTCTGACATGTAGGGCATAGAGGCGCCAGAGGTCTCTTTCCTTTTCCCTGGTCATCATTCTGGTTGAGGGGCCTCTTCATTCCATGCTGTTGTTGCTGTGGTCCCCTGTTCTGTCGTGGCTGCCAACCTTTGTTCTGACGTGGTGGCGGCTGAGCGTCCTTCATGAGTTTCTTTGGCTGTTCGCGTTGTGCATATGCTGTCATTTCTGCCTCTTCTAGCTCCAAGGCCTTAGCCGTCACTTCACCATAAGGTACATTATGTATCTCGGCAGTCTTCACTTTCATGTACAGACTTGGCTTCAGTCCTTGAACAAACTGGTAAATCTTATCTTCCTCATCCTCAATCATACGGGGAGCAAACCGTGATAAAGCATCAAATTCACATATATAATCCGTCACAGAGCCAGTTTGTCGTAGATTCATAAACTCCTTCTTCTTGTTGGCCCGAACAGTCCTATTGAAGTACTTGTCAAAGAAGGCAGTCTTGAACATCCCCCAGGTCATAGCTTCGGCATTAGTGGTGCTCTGGATCGAGTCCCACCAATGCCTTGCACTTAACTCCAAATGAAAGACAGCGTAGGTGACCTTATCCCCTTCGTCAACCTTTGCATACTTGAACATGTCTTCTATCTTTCGAATCCACTCCTCAGCATGAATAGGATCTGAGACATACCCATTAAACACCGGGGGTCGAAGCCGGTGAAAGCGCTCACCCCCATGATCATGAGTTGCGTTAGTACTGGAGTTGCCTTGTTCTTCTCTAGCTGTCATCAGTCGTTCTATCTGGTGAGATTGGCGCATGACCAACTCAGTCAGCTGAGCAATAGCATTGCTATCCTCATTGGTCTCTCTCTGTTGACCTCTAACCATCTTGGGATTCCTAGACAAATCATCACAGGCATAACTTAACTTAATGACATACATGAAATCATAAACACTTACAGTTGCTGAGGTGTGCTCAAGTGACAGTCAGTGCTGGAAGGCAGTCTGCAGAATCGGTTTTAGAACCTGGTTTTGCTTTGATACCACAATTGTAACGACCCCGGCCAGGAGCCGTCACGTGTTCATATTCTTTCATTAATCGTTTGCTTGGCTTTTACTATTATTACATTCACTTACTATCTCTCAACAGACTTTCACATTTTACATATATTTTTTTTTTCTAAACTGGTAATAGAGACACAGAACCATTAAGGAAGACGAACCCTCTCGTGCCCGACTTCCCATGCCTCGTCGGCTCAAACTTTCACAGAGTCGAGCGACTAGACTCGGTCCTTGGTTTCTTGACAATTTCGGGAAAAGAGGAAGTGCCCTCAATTCTCTTAACAAAATACCACTCTGGTTTGCATGGGTTGCATGCGTTGACAACCCTCAGAAACTTAGTCGTCCGGTCATCACGTGCATTACGCGTGACTCGCTTAACATCACCTAAAAGGAGACATCTTCCGGTGGGCACGTGGGCCTCGTGTGCTAAATTAAAACATCATCCGGTCACTAAATGGCAAAAACACATTTTACATCTTCCGGTCGCTAAACGACAAAACACATTTTACATCTTCCGGTGGCTAAGCGACAAAACACATTTTACATCTTCCGGTGACTAAGCGACAAAACACATTTTACATCTTCCGGTGACTAAGCGACAAAACACATTTTACATCTTCCGGTGACGTCATCCGGAAGACTAAACCATCATACAACTATCCTTCGGCATCTGCCGATGACGTCAGCCGGAAGACTAAACCAACAAACAACTACCCTTCGGCATCTGCCGATGACGTTAGCCGGAAGACTAAACCATCAAACAATTAACTCTCGGCATCTGCCGATGACGTCAACCGGAAGATTGCCTCATCCAGCTTCCGTCTTACGGTAGAGAACACTAAATCATCAAATGACTCCTCCCAACAGAAAGAAAACACAACTCATTCAAAATGCATATAGCGGAAGACTTAAGCAACAGATCATTTATAAATCTATATAATCATTCCCTGACTCAGTGATCCACTAGACAGTTTCAAAGCTCAACGTTTTAAAATAATCTCATTCTACTTAAGCTACCATATCCTTTAACATACTGTAACATAAGAGTCTTAACCCGGGGTCATAAATCGCCTCTCCAGTCCCGCACTGTCACCTTGAGCATCCTCCAGCAACCAGCCTTAAGCATCCTCTTTGAACATAACATCCTCACCTGAACCTTCTTCACCTACACCATAAGGTTTAACTATAAGCCTAATGCTTAGTAAGGAATGCATGCTGACAGATATACATGAGTACACAATTTAGAGAGACATAAGTTCATAAACCATTCATTATTCGTGTTCATCTTTATCATTTACATAACATGTATTAAGGCAGGGAACGAGGGAGGAAGACAGGGGTACATAGTCATTTGCCTATCGCGGCAGTCGTACATAATCATTTGCCTATCGCGGCAATCATGATACATCACTCGGCCTCCCCAGTGGGAGAATTCGCGAGCCATACATATCATTAACTCGGCCTCCACCAGTGGGAGATTTCGCGAGTCGTACATATCATTAACTCGGCCTCCACCAGTGGGAGATTTTGCGAGTCATACATATCATTAACTCGGCCTCCACCTGTTGGAGAATTCGCGAGTCATACATAACATAGTCTTTCCCCGCTCTGCACTTAATTTTGGTTACATTTGCTTTTCATATTCTCAACTTAATCATAACAGGGACACAGTGCATAGACATAAAGTTCATAGAGAGAAGTCATATCATGAGGACAAGTAAAACATCCTGTAACTTTACATTTACTTACACAACTTCTTCATATCGTGGAAATAACAAATCATAGTCAATAAGCTAACATCTCAGTGATTTCCTAATACCCTTGCGGTGTAGGGCCCTAGTGGCCGGAAATCTTAATACATTCACTTACCTGGATTCCTTAGCAATCCGAGCTTCTTTCCTTTAAACTTCTTCACCTAAAACATGTACATTACAGTAGTTAAAACAAGGTCCTAATAGTCCTAATCATAAACCATCCTAGGATCTAATAGCTAAAGTCATTCCGATTCCTCTGTTTGACACGCTGCAGTCTGAAATCCGAAACTAGGTGGACAGGTTTTACCATTGATTAAATCCGAGTCGGTTACTTAAAATGCTCAGAATCGATTCGGGATGACATTTCTACTCTCAGATTTTAAAAAATAGGTCTTAAACTACTCGGCCACTGCTAAAAATCCGAACTCAGTGCCGAGCTGAAAACAGAGCTCTATTTACGAATGAATGACTACATTGTCCATTTCATACCTCAGGTGTGGATTTGTAGAGAAGAGCAAGCTCGAAACCAGCCGTCGGTAAAGGGAAGTTCTGGTAGCCGAGAGCAAGAACTTGGGAAAGAAGGAATCGCCGAGAGGGAATGTCGGCTACAGTGGTAATAAATGAGGTTTAAGGTTTCCATTTCCTATTTATACTAATTCCATCGATTTTAATTACAAAACTGCCACCCAACCTAGTTTCACACAACTTGTAATAATTTGTCTTAACATTAAATTTTAAATCATAAAGGTTAAATAAGAGGGTGACAATGAAAATGGTCAGAAAATCACCTGGCCGAGATGTCGGGTGTTACATTTGACGATTCAGGTCGACACTTGTTTCTTCTCTGTTTCCATCGGTCGATCCTTGGGGTTGACATTTATTTTTTCTCTGTTTCCTACGGTCGATCCTTGGGGTCATGTAGCGACCCTTACCCGTATCCTAATTTTCCTGTAATATATATATATATATTTTTTATCCTAATAGTCCTAATCATAAACCATCCTAGGATCTAATAGCTAAAGTCATTCCGATTCCTCTGTTTGACACGCTGCAGTCTGAAATCCGAAACTAGGTGGACAGGTTTTACCATTGATTAAATCCGAGTCGGTTACTTAAAATGCTCAGAATCGATTCGGGATGACATTTCTACTCTCAGATTTTAAAAAATAGGTCTTAAACTACTCGGCCACTGCTAAAAATCCGAACTCAGTGCCGAGCTGAAAACAGAGCTCTATTTACGAATGAATGACTACATTGTCCATTTCATACCTCGGGTGTGGATTTGCAGAGAAGAGCAAGCTCGAAACCAGCCGTCGGTAAAGGGAAGTTCTGGTAGCCGAGAGCAAGAACTTGGGAAAGAAGGAATCGCCGAGAGGGAATGTCGGCTACAGTGGTAATAAATGAGGTTTAAGGTTTCCATTTCCTATTTATACTAATTCCATCGATTTTAATTACAAAACTGCCACCCAACCTAGTTTCACACAACTTGTAATAATTTGTCTTAACATTAAATTTTAAATCATAAAGGTTAAATAAGAGGGTGACAATGAAAATGGTCAGAAAATCACCTGGCCGAGATGTCGGGTGTTACATTTGACGATTCAGGTCGACACTTGTTTCTTCTCTGTTTCCATCGGTCGATCCTTGGGGTTGACATTTATTTTTTCTCTGTTTCCTACGGTCGATCCTTGGGGTCATGTAGCGACCCTTACCCGTATCCTAATTTTCCTGTAATATATATATATATATTTTTTATCCTATAGTTTAAGCGGAACTTAAACTAAAATCGAAATCGTTAATATTGTTTGGAAAATCGTTTAAATCAAAGTTGTTAAACTATTTAAACAAAACTTAAAACAAATATTTAAAACAATTGAAATAAAACAATTAAAATCAATTAAACCAATGGCAAACGACTTGAGGGGCAAAAAGGGTAAGCTGCCCGAAATTAGTGTAGCCGATCGATCGGCCACTTGACAGCCGATCGATCGGCCGTCAAAATTTAAGGGGCGATCGATCGCCCCTATAACAGGCGATCGATCGCCTATTACAATTCTTCCCAGCCGATCAATCGCCCCTAAAAGGGGCGCTCGATCGGCTACCTCTCTGGAATTTTTCTAAAGAGGAACGTGTAGCACCCGGTTTCATTGAACCAACTTACCTTATCAACTAATAGTATACGTTTTATAGATGAAATTGGGAGGGATTAGTGATTAGGCTAATGAGTGACTAGGCGAGGGCATAAAGGTAAATTAAGATATAAAGTGGATAACCTATTTAAGGGAAGAGGTTCTGCGTTTAATGCACAGTAGCCGCCACCCTATTACCATTTCCCTTCGTTAGATTTTCAGCTCAGCAGACTTCCTTCTGATATTTTTCTCTCTGATTTTCTCCATTCTAGGTGAGTTTTGTTTCATTTTACTTACTGTTTTAGTGATTAGATAGCAGAGAGATTGTAGGGGAGTGTTCGTGAATGCTGTGAGTGAGAGTTAGTTTCGGATTTTGGGGAGAACCAGGAATGCTCAATGAGCAAGACTTCCAGCTAGTTTTCCTAAGATTTCTAAATAGTTTAGAATGAAGTTTAGTAATGTGGTGCTCTGTTTACGATTATAGGTGAGCAGACTCCTGAAGTAGCTTACAACCAAACAATCTCCAGGAGACCAGGTAAGTGAAGTATACTTGTGCCTTCGGGCCTACATCACAAAACAATAAGATTATGTGTGCTTGAATGTGTTTGTATGTCATGCATCATATTTTTGAAAGTATGCGAAAATGAATTTACATGAAATGGCGTGGTAAGAAATGAACAGACTGTAACAGATAAGCTATTAAGGGAACTAATCCGCCCCTTAACTTATAAAGGGATTTATACTTTGGGAGAAGTGATCCAACTCCCAATTTCACAAGGGGATCTGAACAGTTATTAAGGGAACTAATCCGCCCCTTAATCGAGAGAGAGGATGTTTGACTTTGGGAGAAGTGATTCAACTCCCAATTTCACAGAGGGATCAGATCAGAAACGAATGCATATGCAACTGAGATGAGAAAATAGAAACTACATGTTTAGGAATTTATGTTTCAGCATTCCATTTCATTATTGCTTTACTTACTTAGCATTAGGCTAATAGATGAGTTTTGTGATGTAGGTGAAGAAGTGACAGCAAGTGTGTTCTCTGAGTTTGCTGAGAACTAGGCAGGTTGGAGGGGTGCATGCATGCATCGATTTTGGCAACTGATGGGGCGGTTTAACTGGTGGCAGTAGATGAGAAGGTTTGGTGGACCATGATTCAGTTTAAGTATGTTGAGAGTTTTTATGACAGTGGTAGTTTTGATGTTTTTGAATACAATTGGAGACTTTTCTGATAATGATTCTCTGTTGGTTTTTAATAGTGGTTTTTATCAAATTTTGGAACAATACACGGATTTAAGTGGTTTTGAACGATTTTAGTAACATGCTCAAGTTCTTTTGGTAGTCAGAGTTTTTCTCTGTTTAGAGTGAAATTGTTGCTATGCAGTTTTAGTTGAGTATTTTTGATCTATCGGTAGATGATGTCTATCGGCAGATGTCGAGTATTTTTTATCTATCGGTAGATGATGTCTATCGGCAGATGTTGAGTATTTTTGATCTATTGGTAGATTATGTCTATCGACAGATGTTGTGTATTTTCGATCTATCGGAAGATGATGTCTATCGCTAGATGTTGAGTGTAATATCTGTCGGTGGATGTAGTCCATCGGTAGAAGTCGAGAGTTTTGTCTATCGGTGGATGTGGTCCATTGGTGGATGTGAGTATAAGAAATTTGTCGTTTTGTGATCAATAGATGTGAATCGAGGATTTTTGTCGTCTAGTGACCGGAAGACGCGGCTTGTTCTATCGGTCGATGTGTTCTGTTTTCTTTTCTTTTTCAACTAACTGTCTTCAATATTTTAATTATTTAATAAATCTCGTTCATACAAATGTTTTTCCGCTGTAAGTTTTAATGTTTTAAGGGTCAAGTCTTGATCGTTGAATGAAATTTTAAAATTTTCTCAAAAAATCATAGTTCGATTTTGTATTATGTGTGGCGAACCGGATTCAGATAACTCGGGGCGTTACAGTATGCCTTCATTGTCGATCGATCGCCACCTTAGGCGATCGATCGGTAAGCTCTCTTGATTCTGAAATCCAGAGAGCTGCTCCTCTCTTTTCTTCCTCTTCCCTTTTCTTTCTCCATTCACACCTTGCACGCCATATTTATACACACTTCACACATTCTAATTCTCCACAATTTCATCACTTCCTCCTAATACATTTGCCCCACTAATAATCCACACTTCTTCAATCAATTAAGATAAAATCAACCCAAAACGCATTTAAAACGTAACTAAACTTCATAAAAACGAACTGCGTGGTTCGGTTTAAAAACTAAACAATTCCTCCTGTTTAAAAGAGACTCCAAGCGGTCCCAATACATCTAAATAAAAGGTTTAACAAAACATTTTATAAATAAGTTTCAAAACATCAAAGTATAAACCTATCAACTAACCAGATTCCCAAACATCTTAATATGTTTAACTATAAAATTTTTATCTAGCTATCGTGTTCCCAAAACATACACTTACTTCCCCACGGGTCAAAATGCACCGACTATCCAGCGCACTCCAACGGGCCATCCTCCATCAACTGCATCATTCCTCAGGTGGAGGGATCTCGTCCTCACCTTGCTCAAGGTCACCTACACCATAAAGACACATATGAGATAAAAATCTCAGTAAATCCTACGTAAATGCTTATGAATGATCATGTATGCTCAATGCTATGAAAACCGTCCATGTCATTTCATATATCAGTACGTGTCAGTCTATGGTTATCGGAAACGCTCGACAGATAGATATGGTACGTCCAGCGGTTAGACAGCCCACACCATCTGAAGGGAAGAAAACCTGCTCACCACGGAACGCCAGGTCTGAACCTCATCCCTGATAACCCCATGTCATGGTTGTTTACTGTGATACTTTACTTGCCTTTACATGCATGTTTTTTTCATGAAATCCGTGCGTAAATTCTTTTTCATGATTTTTTAAAACCATGATGCATGAATAGTTCAATATAACATACATAACGAGCATACCATCAAAATACTACAAATACCATCAAAACACTACAAATACCATCAAAACACTATAACAAACAAACTATAGAACAACCAAACCTAAACTGCCCAACCGAAACAATCAGACAAAACAATGACCAACATAAACAATAAGGCACCAACGTATCCTCAACAACAAACTCGGCTTATGGTGTAGGCCAATCGGCCACAGTAAGTCACGAGAACTTACCTCGTGCGCGTTGAACTTCAAGCTCCATCCACGAGCATCGTTTACCTAAGCAATTAACAACGTCGTCATTAAAACGAATTCGAACCATTAACGTCCAAATTAACGAAATTTTTAACTAAGGAAATTTCTAAAATTCTAACTTAACTAATCGAGGCATTTTAATAACAATTAACGCTCGATACCTCGAAACCACCATTAACGAGTTTTTCCAAAAACCCATAAAATCCTCAAACTTTAACACTTCTCACAAATCGACTTAACTTCGTCCAATAACGTTCAATACGTCCATTACATCCACAACTACGGTAAACCTATCGATTTCAAACCCTAAATCACATTTTTAACGAAACCCTAAACGAACCCTAATCGTTTAAACTCCGTAAAAATTGAAATAAAATTTCTTAAAACCCTAGAATCGTACTTAGAGTTGAGATTGGAGAAGAAAACGTGAAAAACGGAGGTTGATCGGAGGGGAAACGTCGTTGGAAGGAAGAGAGTCGCCGTGAGAGGAGAGAAATCGTAGGGAGAAGCACGCAGGGCAAAGAGAAAATGAGGAAGGAAAAGAGAAGAAGTGTGGTTTTATTAAAATTGACCTGGCAATTTACCGTTTTGCCCTTCCTTTGTTTTCTATTTGTTTCGTCCTTCGTTTCGTTAATTAGCTAACGATTCGGTTTCTCCTAATTCTCTTATTTCTCCAATAACTCCATCTTATTATCGGGGTTCCATTAAAACTGTCCGTTCACAATTCGGACCCCGTTTACTATTTTTACCAAAGTATCCTTTATATTACGATAAACATAATTTTCGTAAAATTAGCATTAAACTCCTAAAATTCTCGAAATTTTCTTAAAATCCTTATTAATTATTAGGATCGTAATAACGCTTTCTTTTCACGAAACCAATCTAATTGACATAATTACAAAAATGTCATTATCTTATTAATTTACAAAATCCCGTAAAGAACCGGGTGTTACAGGTCAACACTTTAATTTTCTTTGCATTCAACAGTCGATACTTGTACATTCCGGTTGACACTTGAAGCACTCCAAAATGGTTTTTCTTCCTTTTGACTATCACACACTTAATAAATTGTAGGATCGTTATTGTCTAAGAGGGGGGTGAATTAGACTTTTTAATATCGTAATTTCTTAATCTAATTGATTTCTCTCTTGTATTCAACTTCTAATTAACAGCAACCAATCAAGCAATAAAAGTAAAAGAGAGAGAAAAAAAACAACACCAAAGTTTTTACGTGGTTCGGCCAAAACCTGCCTACGTCCACACTTCAAGGTTTCTCCCTTGAAGATTCTTTCCTTCTCCTCAGAGAAAAACCAGATCGCACTTCACAGGCGTCGATCTACTGCCTTTTACAAAATCGGATTGCTCTTCACGGGCGACAATCCACTACTTTTTATAAAACCATAAGGATGTAATTTTCAGCACACTCTACAGTCTCTCAAAATGATGAATCTCAAGTTCAGGAAAAATAGAGAGATGTAGAAGACAAAATACAGAGAGTATTCAAGGCTTTTTGCTCGTAAGGGTTCAAAGATAATTTCAACAAAAGTTCTTCCCTCGAGTTACAGTTCTTCGTTTTATACTCTCGTCTGCAATCTGAGTCTACTTCAAAAATATGACCGTTGGAGAGCTTTCCGTACTCAGAAAAATAGCCGTTTGAAATTCTGGAGTCGCTATCGCTCGCTGTCTTTAAAGTCTATGGCACTAAGTCTTTGGACGAGTAAGAATGGACGCTGCGTTGCTGTTAGCGTGGACGACTGCGTCTTTACTATTCATTGTGGACGACTGCGTCTTTACTAGTCATCGTGGACGACTGCGTCTTTACTATTCATCTAACTTTGGACGATTGAATTCGTCTTAACTTTTCTGTCTTGACCATGGACGATTAAATTTGGCAGAACTGTGGACAATTGATTCTGACTAACTTTGGACGATTGATTTCCACAGACTATTAACACTTAGCCAAAATTGTTAGAAACCATAATACCCTTTTCAAGGGTATTTCCAGATAAATACAGTTTATGTCATAATCCAAATATGCAGTCCATGTATCTCAAAATAATAATTAGTTCACCAATATCATGTTAATCATAATTATCCAATTTAAACATAATCATAAAAAATATAATGGTCACTTAAACACATTTTAAGCTAACAATCTCCCCTTTTTTTATGATGACAAATATATTTAATGATTAAAAAAATTCTCTAACTCCCCCAAAAAGAACGTAGCATTCAGCACAAACAGAGGAGAAGCACCAAGAATAAAACTGAAAACATCCCATAAAGATATCGGGCATAAAAAAATAGTGCAACGATCCCAGTTGGAGTTGTCACGTAATTCATGACTTTCTTAATCAGTTAATTCTTACTTTCTGCACCTCGTTCATTATTAGTATTATTTTTTTTTATACTTAGAATTTAAAACTTGACTCGGAGACCACAGATCATCTGACAAAACTAAACCATCCAAAACTCCACTCTTTCACTAATCTAACAACTCATTAGTTCACAGAATCGAGCGACTATGCTCGGTTATCAGATCCATGACATAATCGGGCAGAGAAGAAATGCCCTGAGATCACTCGACGTGATTCTGCTCGAGCTGCATGGATTTGCATGCAACGGCTGATAGGGTATCACGTGCACTTCGCGTGACTCATTAAACATCACACGACATTAGAAATACACTACATCGACGACAAAATAATGTTTACATCATCCGGTGACTCAAATGCACTACATCTACCGGTCACTAGACGACAAAATAACGTTTACATCATCCGGTGACTCAATACACTACATCTACCGGTCACCAGACGACAAAATGACGTTTACATCATCCGGTGAGTAAAATACTCGACATCATCCGGTGAGTGAAATACTCGACATCATCCGGTGAGTAAAATACTCAACATCATCCGGTGACGTCAGCCGGATGATACACTCATCCAGCTCCTATCATTCAGCAGTAAAACACAATAATCATCAAACAACTACAGCCAACAGGGAATGTCTCGACTCTCACAAATTTTAACTTGATAGACATAAACCTTAAACGAATAAATGTCATAGACTTGTTCAGGATACGTAAGTGGAAGATTCATATAAAACAGAATATCCTAGGTTCTTACAATCATCCTCAAACTCAGAAGTCGAATCAGACAATTTCAGGTCCAAAATAAAATATGGTCCTATCCTACTTAGGCATCAGTTTTCTCATAAGTCTTACTGACATAAAATGAACATATTCACGGGTCATAATCGCCATCCAGCCACAGGATTGCACCCTGAACACCTTTCAGCAACCAAACTCGACATCCTCATTAACTTTGGAATCCTCACCTGATATCTCGTCACCTACATCATAAGATTTAAACTATAAGCATAATGCTTAGTAAGGAATGCAACTAACATGTATTCGTGAATGCACAGTTGAGAGAAAATCATAATCGTATTCTTTTCATGCTCTTTTCTTGTTCCTTATTCGTATTCTTGTTCATCACTTTCATCATATGGATTAAGGGAGGATTTGTGCTGTGAAAGGGGGATTGACAGTGATTTTGATCATATTCCCTTTCGAGTCGTTTTCATGGTCCCTCTTTGGACTATGGCTTGCGTCAATCCGCCCCCAACCCTCGCTTAATTCGGTTGCATAAGTTTCATTTTCATTCTCATATCTTGTTCATGGGAAATACATGCTCATAAATCATTTTCATAAGCTTGAGAAGTAAATCATGATGCATGTCATGAGTATTCTTAAATCATCAGACTATGGAAATATCATACTAGACAGTTGACTTCATAGACTCTATTAGAACATCACATAATATGGTTCTCAAACATCCGTAAATCATCCAAGTACAAATCATCTTACTAACTTAAAACAAACATCAAACACATAACTAATTTAGTACCCTTAAGACGTAGGGCCCCAATGGCCGAGAATCTTAATACATTCACTTACCTGGCTTCCTTAGCAAAGTCATGCACTACACTTCAAACCTCTTCACCTGATATCATTTCACATCTCAGAGTCAATATAGATCCTAAATATTCTGAAATCAAAGATAGAACAGTCCTAACTAAATGTTATCCTAGAATCTGTAGTTAAAGTCATTCCCGAATCCCTTAGTCTAGTTCTCTGTGTGCAGTCTAAAAATCCTAAAACTGAAACAGCTAGGTTCAACTAACAATTAATCTGAGTCGATGTGATAAATGTCTAGAATCGATTCGGAATGACATTGCTAAATCCAGAATATAAATGGTACTAATGTTACTCGGCCATTGGAGAACCAAACTCCAACACCAAGCTGGAAACAGAGCCTAACAAATAACTGACAACTACATTGTTTAACCCATACCTTGAGCATAGAGTAGCTGAGAAACGGCAAAGGAATCGGTCGTCGGAGGAAGGATGACTGGCAGGCAGAGAGCAAGAGCTCGGGAGAGAAAAGTCGCTGAAGGGAGAATGTCGGCTACAGTGAGGTTTAAGGTTTCCATTTCAAATTTATATCAACTAAGTTCCTCATTAATTACCACACTGCCATCACACAAATAGAATCCAATAAGCTTTGGCATTAAAATTAACTAAATAAAAGGTCGAGTAAAGAGGTGACCGTTGATTCCGTTAAGAAAATCACCTGGTTGAAAATGTCAGGTGTTACAAATAGTGTCAGTTACAAAACGAAAAAATAAATCCTAATGCTCAGACTCCGGAGAAGAGAGAGTGTCCCATCCCATAAGAGCCCTTAACTCTCTAATAAAATCAAACTAAACTAGAGGGGAAGGGTTTCTGCAGGAGGAATAATGGCATCAACGGGAGGAGGAGGAGGAAGAACATTGGCAACAAAAGGAGTATCACCTGCATCTGCCATAGGAATATTAACAGGGACAGCAAGGGCAGAAGCTGCATGAGCAGCAGGTGGGGAATGAGTGACATCATTGTTCTCATCAGATGCATCCAGGGCCAAATCAGCAGGAGTTGGTTGACCATCACCCTGGTGCAGGAAATTGTCAATGTCTGCAATTCTATCGAGAAGCCTATGATTATCTCGCTGCACACTGATTGCCAGAAGATTTGTGTGGAATCGGACAGACTCGATGACATCATCATTGGCCTTAATGTGAGAGGTTTCCAACAAATCGATGCGTGTCGTGACACCCTCAAGAGCCAAACTGAAAAAGGATTCCACTTGAGTAAGGCGAGTATTGAGTTCTGGAATAGCATCCCGAGTAACAGTAGGGGCTTCAAGATGTTCAAGGCGGGAGAGAACAGTCGCCTCAAGATGATCTAATCGGGATAGATACATGGATTGAAAAGACTCAAAAGCCGTCCCGAGACTGGCAATGCTGGCCTGGAGTTCATTGTAGTGGTTGTCTGAAATAGATGGCCTCACTGAATGATTGGGGCGAGTTGTTGTTCTAGGAGGAGCCCTAATTGGCACAGGAGGCACTGGAGTTGGAGATGGGGCACGAAATGGACTGATTGGTCGTGGGAGATCAGCTTGGACTAGAGGAGGGTCATGATCACTTAAAGGTTCTTGAAGGGGAGTTGGATCATGACCAAACTCATTAGGAGCTTGAATGAGCAACACTGGAGGTGGCAGAGGGGCAAGGTCAGGAAGACAAATGTCATCGAGAATGCTGTCTTCCTCTTCTTCTTCTATTAATAGGCGCCTTGACACACCACGCCGACCACCTTTTTCAACCAGCACACCTTGATCATCTCGTGTGATGCCCATTCGTGACAAGGTGGATGATGAAAAGAAATCAAACTTTTTGAGGGATAAAATCTGGTCAGAGGGTGAAAAGTGGACACCACAGCTAAGAAGAATCTTCATAATGAGAAGATTATAAGGCAGAGACTTTGGTCGGATTGCTGAGTACTTGAAGCATCCGATTGAGAATAATGTAGCTCAGATGGAATGGTTCAGCTTTGAAAAACTGTCCCAGAATGAAAAGATCCATGCCATTGACATGATCCCGATGACCTTCAACAGGAAAAATGTTAAAGTGAATCATCAGGTGGAAGATCCTAGTCCTCAGATTTAAATCCTTACTTTTCAGCTTCAGGGGAGAGGAATTGGGATCCTTGACGATTAACTTCACTAATTCCTTGCCTTCAGGTCTTTCAAAAAAAGATGGAATCTTGGATGCCTCAAAATATTTCTTAGATCCATTCAGAAATTGGCATTGAAGGATGTCATTGAGACTTTCTTGAGTAAGTTCAACATGTCTGCCATAGACATAACTTCTGATGACTAGTGGAAGTGTAGAATGATCCATGTTGGCGTAAAACATCCTAATTGGGGTTGCACAAAAATTGGGCACTAAATCGAAGAGTCCCATTAACCCCATCCTCAGTAAAGGAACCTCAAGGTCCAAATTAGATAAATCTTGAAAGACAATGCCACGAGAGCGAATAATAGGTCTAAATTCATAACTTTCATAGTACCTATTAAAAGTATCTTGGTTAATGAACTCGTGATTTGGCCATTGAAGGGGAAGAGGAATGACGATAGATGGGGAGCTCGTCGGGTGGGAAGACTTCTGTTTCTTCCTCGCAAAGACTTGGGGAGCTCTAGAGGAAGAAATCATAGATAATAATCTGAGCTGGAGAGACAGAGTAGAAGGATTAGAGATCGGCACCGACGAACAGAGACGGGAAGGAGTCGCTGGGCGAAGGAAAGGGTTGAGAGGTGTTTGAGAGGAAAATTTGAAACTTAGGGTTTCTGTTCCTGTTTGAAAGAGTTTATATAGACCATTTGAGGAACGTCCATTGTCAAAGTCCATTGACAACGTCCATTGGTAATGTCCACAGTCAACGTCCATAGTGACCACGTTTTCACAGAGAAGGAAATTTTTGGAAATCGTCCATTTTGACAACATCCATGCTTTCATGGACAAAATTGCTCTATTATTCAATATTCTTCAACATGAAAAGTACCTCAGTTTTTCTCAATCCGAATGAGACCTAATCTTATTCTAATATTATTGAACGTCTTTTCATTCAAAGGCTTGGTAAAGATATCTGCTAATTGATCAGCATAATTGACAAATTCTAATGCAATATCACCTTTTTGAACATGATCTTTAATAAAATGGTATCTAACTTCGATGTGCTTTGTTCTAGAATATTGGATTGGATTCTTTGAAATGTTAATGGCACTGGTGTTATCACACCGAATGAGAATCCTATCATAGAAAAGATTATAATCTTCTAGAGTTTGCTTCATCCATAGCATTTGAGCACAGCAACTACCAGCAGTAATATATTCACTCTCGGCAGTTGAAAGTGCTATAGAGTTCTGTTTCTTAGAATACAAGGACACAAGAGATTCACCAAGGAACTGACAAGTGCCACTTGTGCTTTTCCTATCTATCAGACTTCCAGCATAATCATAATCTGAATATCCTATTAGATCAAAAGAAATACCCTTCGGGTACGATAAACCTAAGTCATATGTCCCACTTAAATATTTGAAAATCCTTTTGACACCAGTTAAATGAGATTCCTTAGGGGCAGCTTGAAATCTAGTGCAGAGACAGACACTAAAGAGAATATCAGGTCTACTAGCTGTCAGATATAGCAGAGATCCAATCATACCATGATATTTTTTAATATTAACACTTGTTCCTTTTTCATCTTTGTCCAATTTGGTAGTGGTGCTCATGGGAGTTCTAGAGGACTTAGAGGACTCTAATCCAAATCTTTTTAAAAGGTCTTTGATGTATTTTTCTTGACAGAAGAAAATACCATCGAATTTTTGGCTAATTTGAAATCCTAAAAAGAATTTTAACTCCCCCATCATACTCATTTCAAACTCACTTTGCATAACAGAGGCAAAATCATTGCAAAGTGAAACATCTGTAGACCCGAATATGATGTCATCTACATAGATTTGAACTAGGAGAATATCTTTGTCCTTTTGCATAGTAAACAGGGTTGTATCGGTATTACCCTTTTTGAACTTCCTTTCCTCAAGGAAATTCTTCAACCTATCATACCAAGCTCTAGGAACCTCTTTATGTAACGACCCCTCATCCCAGCAAGATATTGTCCGCTCCGGGGATCGGGCCGCAGCCCAATATCCTGCCCTCACGGCTTTGTTTGGCGAGAGCACTTCCCGGGAGGTCACCCAACCTGGAATTACTCTCGCCGGAGTACGCTTAACTTCGGAGTTCTTATGGGATCCGTTGTCAATTGTGCTCCAAAACGCGTCTTGCTATGTTGGGAGGGTCTCTTTACATATGTTTCATTTCCACATACTTCCCCAAGCGATGTGGGATTGTGACGACCCCCTCTTTACGACCCGGGATTCGCTTATACTCGAGTCCGGGATCCATCCATCCCGCAACCCGAGGTTTGCCCCGCAGTCGTACACATACGTTCACATTCGGGTCATCACAATCACCCCCCCTCGGAGGCCCAACGTCCCGTTGGCACATTTCCGGTGGGTACAGGCTTGATACCATTTGTAACGACCCCTCATCCAGCAAGATATGTCCGCTCCGGGGATCGGGCCGCAGCCCAATTTCTCCCCTCACGGCTTTGTTTGGCGAGAGCACTTCCCGGGAGGTCACCCAACTGGAATTACTCTCGCCCGATAACGCCTTACTGCGGAGTTCTTTGGGATCCGTTGTCAATTGTGCTCCAAAACGCGTCTTGCTAATGTTGGGGAGGGTCTCTTTACATATGTTTCATTTCCACATACTTCCCCAAGCGATGTGGGATTATGACGACCCCCTCTTTACGACCCGGGATTCGCCTATACTCGAGTCCGGGATCCATCCATCCCGCAACCCGAGGTTTGCCCCGCAGTCGTACACATACGTTCACATTCGGGTCATCACACTTTAAGTCCATATAGAGCTTTCCTAAGTTTGTATACATGATCAGGCTTTTCATAGTCTTCAAATCTTCAGGGCTGCTCTACATAAACTTCTTCCATGATATACCCATTTAAAAAAGCACTCTTTACATCTATTTGAAAGAGTGTGAAGTTTTTGTGACAAACATAGGCTAAGAGCATCCTGATAGATTCTAGTCTAGCTACGGGTGCAAAGGTTTCCTCAAAGTCTATTCCTTCTTCTTGGTTATAACCTTTGGCAACTAACCGAGCTTTGTTTCTAATAACTATGCCATTTTCATCCATCTTATTTTTAAACACCTATTTTGTTCCTATAATTGGATAATCAACTGGTTTTGGAACAAGTTCCCAAACATTGTTCCTTTCAAATTGGTTTAGCACTTCCTGCATAGCTAAAATCCAGTTTTCATCCAGCTCTGCTTCCTCGAATTTCTTAGGTTCAACTTGTGAAATAAATGCCATATTGGCACAGAGATTTCTAAGAGAGGATCTAGTCTTCACTCCTAAGGAAGGATCACCTAAAATTTCATCTAAGAGATGATTTTTGACATATTTCCAATCTCTAGGAAGAGCAGAATTGTCATCTTTGACAGGAACAATTTCCAGAGTATTTGAAGAAGGTTCTAGGGAGTTATTTCCTTGAAGGGTATCTGAAGGCTTGTTTAAGGAAAGAGAATCTAGATGCTTATCTAAAGAATCGTCCTCATCCATATTGATTGTGGGTTGAGGGGTCTCATTAAAGTTGACATGAACAGATTCTTCTACAACTAGAGTCTTTTTGTTAAAAACTCTATAGGCTTTACTGGAAAGACAGTAACCAAGAAAAATTCTAAGATCAGATTTGAAATCGAATTTTCCTAAGTTATCCTTAGTGTTAAGAATGAAGCATTTACAACCGAAGGCTCTAAAGTACTTAACAGTGGGGGTTTTTCCATTCCAAAGCTCATAAGGTGTTTTCTCAAGAATAGGTCTTATAGAGATTCGATTAAGCACATAACAAACTGTTGAAACAGCTTCTGTCCAGAAATACTTTGGAAGAGAATTTTCATTAAGCATGGTCCTAGCAAGCTCTTGGAGAGACCTATTTTTCCTCTCAACAACTCCATTTTGTTGAGGGGTTCTAGGAGAGGAGAAATTGTGTTCAATTCCATACTTGAGACACAAGAGTTCAAATTTTTCATTTTCAAATTCTCCACCATGATCACTACGAATAACAACAATGGTGAGCTCTTTTTCATTTTGAACTCTCTTCCTAAAGCTAGAGAAGGTATCGAAAGTTTTATCTTTTGACCTGAGGAAGAATACCCATGTGAACCTAGAGAAGTCATCTACAATGACATAGGCATAGAATTTTCCACTTAGACTGGCTACATTAGAAGAACCGAAGAAATCCATGTGAAGATGTTGTAAGGGCTTTGAGGTAGAAATTGCATTCTTTGATGCAAAAGAGCTTTTGATCTGCTTACCCATTTGGCAAGCTTCACAGACCTTATCCTTCTCAAAGGATATCTTGGGAATCCCTCTAACTAAATTATCCTTAGTAATCTTAACTAAGGTATCCATACCTGCATGTCCTAATCTCTTATGTCAAGTCCAACTATCAACTAGAAAATTAGCAGCAAAACACTTTTCATCAACAAGTTCAAAGAAATCTAAATTAATAATATACACATTCTCTCTTCTATACCCTTTGAACAGAATTTTACTATTAGTAACATTTTTAATCACACATTCATTTAATTTAAATATCACTTTATAACCTTTGTCACATAATTGACCGATGCTAAGCAGATTGTGTTTTAATCCCTCTACTAACAGAACATTTTCAATAATAGGATTAGAAGGATTACCTATATTGCCGATACCAACAATTTTTCCTTTTTGGTTTCCACCAAAAGTGATATTTCCTTTCTTCTTGTTGACAACAGCAAATTTAGTTGAGTCTCCTGTCATGTGCCTCGAGCATCCACTGTTGAGGAACCACTAGTTTCTCTCGGGAGAACATTCAACCTACAAAATAGAAGATCAAGTTGTCTTCTTTGGTACCTAAATTTTTTGGGTCCTAATGTTAGGTCTGGTTCCCTTCAAAACCAATTGCAATCCCCTGCTAGGTTTACTATTTCCTAGTTTAAGAGGACATTCATAGGATTTATGTCCTATTTCATTACATGCATGACAAGTAGAGGATTTAACAAAGAAATTCTTATATACTTTCTTTTTACTAAACCTTTCATATCCTAAGCCAGCTTTATCGAATGTAACTCTCTGGCTGCCTAGTAGCATATTCAGGTTCTTGCTGCCATTAGTAAACTTTAGAATAATATTATTCAAACTCTCATTTCTACTTTTCAGATCATCTATCTTCTTTACATGCAGATTTAACTCTTTGACATGCTTTTCAATTAAATCAGGATTCTCCTTTTTCAATAAGTTGTATTTAGACTTAAGCATACCAAATTGCTTAACTAAATTATTAAAAGCATCAATCATATCACCATCATCATCATCACTATCGCTAGAAGAATGACTAACCTCATCCTCCTTGGCCAATAAAGCACAGGTTGGCGACTTCCTCATCTTCTGAGGAAGAGTCGCTTTCACTGTCATCCCATGTTGCTTTCATCACCCTTTTCTTGAATTTCTTGGGGTCTTTCTTTGTATGAGGACATTCAGCCTTGATATACCCTGGCTTCCCGCATTCAAAACAAGTGATCTCCTTTTTCTTTTGCAACTTGTCTCTCTTTGAGAATGTTTTTCTTTGCATGCTCTTTCTCTAAAAGAATTTGCCAAACCTTTTGGTAATAAGGGCTATGTCCTCATCATCATCTTCTTCCTCAGAGTCATCTTGTTTGCTTGAGGAGGCTTTAAGAGCAATGTCTTTTCTGAGCTCTTCAAGCTTCATTGCTTTGAGATCTTTTGTCTCCTGGATGGCTGTCACCTTGGGTTGCCAGGCTCTGGGTAAGCACTGAAGAATCTTTCTCACAATTTCTTCACCTGAATATGTCTTACCATGACCTTTCAAGTCATTAGTTAGGTTAGTAAAACGAGTAAACATAGTGGAGATAGTCTCATCCTTTTCCATTGAAAATAGTTCATACTCGTGTACAAGCATACTCAGTTTATTCTCTTTAACCTAGTTGGTTCCCTCATGTGTGACTTCTAACAAATGCCATATCTCATGTGCACTGTCACACCCCTGAACTCTACTGAACTCATCTCTATTCAATACACAATATAATGTATTTATTGCTTTAGTATTTAGACTTAAATTTCTCTTATCGGATTCTGTCAATTCATGAGGGGCCTTAGGAACACTAATCTCGTTTTCACTTTTCATGGCTCTAAATGGTCCATATTCTATAATATTCCATATATCATAGTCCATAGCCTGAATAAAAATTCTCATTCTAGACTTCCAATAAACATAATCATTCCCATCAAAGAATGGAGGTCTAATAATAGATTGACCCTCTACGTGTGTAGTGTTGGTGTTGAATGTCATTTCGAATTTATCACAATACAGACAATATTAACCTCGCTCTGATACCAATTGTAGGATCGTTATTGTCTAAGAGGGCAGTGAATTAGATTTTTTAATATCTTAAGTTCTTAATCTAATCGATTTCTCTCTTGTATTCAACTTCTAATTAACAGCAACCAATCAAGCAATAAAAGTAAAAGAGAGAGAGAAAAAAACAACACTAGAGTTTTTACATGGTTCGGCCAAAATCTACCTACGTCCACGCTTCAAGGTTTCCCCCTTGAAGATTCTTTCCTTCTCCTCAGAGAAAAACCAGATCGCATCACAGGCGTCGATCTACTGCCTTTTACAAAATCGGATTGCTCTTCACGGGCGACAATCCACTGCCTTTTACAAAACCGTAAGGATGTAATTTTCAGCACACTCTACAGTCTCTCAAAATGATGAATCTCAAGTTCAGGAAAAATAGAGAGATGCAGAAGACAAAATACAGAGAGTATTCAAGGCTTTTTGCTCGTAAGGGTTCAAAGATAATTTCAGCAAAAGTTATTCCCTCGAGATACAGTTCTTCGTTTTATACTCTCGTCTGCAATCTGAGTCTACTTTAAAAATATGACTGTTGGAGAGCTTTCGGTACTCAGAAAAATAGCTGTTTGAAATTCTAGAGTCGCTATCGCTCACTGTCTTTAAAGTCTCAGGCGCTAAGTCTTTGGACGAGTAAGAATGGACGACTGCGCTACTGTTAGCGTGGACGACTGCGTCTTTACTATTCATTGTGGACGACTGCGTCTTTACTAGTCATCGTGGACGACTGCGTCTTTACTATTCATTGTGGACGATTGCGTCTGCTGTTAGCGTGGACGACTGATTTTGACAAAAATCATCTGACCTTCACGTGATACTTTGGACGATTGAATTCGTCTTAACTTTTCTGTCTTGACCATGGACGATTGACTTTGGCAGAACTGTGGACAATTGATTCTGACTAACTTTGGACGATTTATTTCCACAGACTATTAACACTTAGCCAAAATTGTTAGAAACCATAATACCCTTTTCAAGGGTATTTCTAGATAAATACAGTTTATGTCATAATCCAAATATGCAGTCCATGTATCTCAAAATAATCATTAGTTCACCAATATCATATTAATCATAATTATCCAGTTTAAACATAATCATCAAAAGTATAATAGTCACTTAAACACATTTTAAGCTAACGTAAACCTCATTAGTACTAAATACCCTTCTTCAAGGGCATTCTCAATTAAGGTGCTTGCAAAATTATTCATTTTTTAAGTTAATCAATTTATCAAACATCATCATCAAAACCATATTACCGTTAAACACATTATAATTAAATATCATCAAAAACACATTAATCTTAAACTCATTTTAAGTTAACAATCTCCTCCTTTTTTATGATGACAAATTATAACTTGATTTCACACTCCCCCACAATATATACACTAAATAAACGTAAATCTTCTACGTTTAAATTATCTCTCCTCCTTTGACATTATAAAAAATAAATCAATATTTTACAGTCAACTAGCATAAAACATTATATCATTGCGTAAGTCATTCAACATAAATGAGATAGCATTTCAAATATTAACACTTAGCCAAAAATTGTTAGAAACCATAATACCCTTTTCAAGGGTATTTCTAGATAAATACAGTTTATGTCATAATCCAAATATGCAGTCCATGTATCTCAAAATAATCATTAGTTCACCAATATCATGTTAATCATAATTATCCAGTTTAAATATAATCATCAAAAATATAATAGTCACTTAAACACATTTTAAGCTAACATAAACCTCATTAGTACTAAATACCCTTCTTCAAGGGTATTCTCAATTAAGGTGCTTGCAAAATTATTCATTTTTTAAGTTAATCAATTTATCAAACATCATCATCAAAACCATATTACCGTTAAACACATTATAATTAAATATCATCAAAAACACATTAATCTTAAACTCATTTTAAGTTAACAATCTCTTCCTTTTTATGATGGAAAATTATAACTTGATTTCACACTCCCCCACAATATATACACTAAATAAACGTAAATCTTCTACGTTTAAATTATCTCTCCTCCTTTGACATTATAAAAATAAATCAATATTTTACAGTCAACTAGCATAAAACATTATATCATTGCGTAAGTCATTCAACATAAATGAGATAGCATTTCAAATATTAACACTTAGCCAAAAATTGTTAGAAACCATAATACCCTTTTCAAGGGTATTTCTAGATAAATACAGTTTATGTCATAATCCAAATATGCAGTCCATGTATCTCAAAATAATCATTAGTTCACCAATATCATGTTAATCATAATTATCCAGTTTAAATATAATCATCAAAAATATAATAGTCACTTAAACACATTTTAAGCTAACATAAACCTCATTAGTACTAAATACCCTTCTTCAAGGGTATTCTCAATTAAGGTGCTTGCAAAATTATTCATTTTTTAAGTTAATCAATTTATCAAACATCATCATCAAAACCATATTACCGTTAAACACATTATAATTAAATATCATCAAAAACACATTAATCTTAAACTCATTTTAAGTTAACAATCTCTTCCTTTTTATGATGGAAAATTATAAATTGATTTCACACTCCCCCACAATATATACACTAAATAAACGTAAATCTTCTACGTTTAAATTATCTCTCCTCCTTTGACATTATCAAAAATAAATCAATATTTCACAGTCAACTAGCATAAAACATTATATCATTGCGTAAGTCATTCAACACAAATGAGATAGCATATCAAATATTTCAAAAATTAGTCCAAACACAAATATAGATAAGTACTAGAAAAAAAAATAATTACCAAGATCCAACTATTACAGACAATAAACCAATATAAATTCAAACTAAGACACTCGCAAACTAAGAGAATCACAATCCAAACAAAAATATCACTCGGATGGAGGGACACTAGGATCGACTGTAGGATTAGCTAGAGAATATTCTATCTCATCCCAATAATCTTGAAGATAGTCAAGATGCTGATGAAGCTCGATGAACTCTTGACGGAGTTCATCTTCCATCCGATCAAAACGATTGCAAACTAAGTTATAAAGGGATTCAATAGCGGTGTCTTTGCTTGCTACACTTGCCTCTAAATTGTTGAACATTTTCTCAAAGTTAGAGAAGCTCTTTCTAGATACATTGAAGTTGGGTTCAGGAGTTTGTCTTACCTCGTGACCACCCTCATCCACTTCCATATGAGATGGTTCATCTCCAGATGTACCACCTTGTACTCCTTTAAAAATCCAATCCCCTGTAGCATTGAGTCCTATCCCCATTCTGGCTAGAGAGGATGTGGTATAGGTGTCAGTTTTCTTCAGAGGTAGTAGAGTTTCAGAATCCAGAATTTGGACTCGATTAATCTCAAAAATCTTCATTAGAAGAAGATTAAAGGGAAAGAATTTTGATGCATTATTGAAAACTTGAAGCATCCGTTTCAAAATGATGTATCTCACATTGAATGGTTCTCTTCGATAGAATTTATATAGAACATAGAGATCCATCACACTAATATGATCTCTGTGTCAATCTCTTGGTAAAAGATTGTACGTGATCATGTGGTGGATGAGTCTTGCACGCATGTTCAAGTCCTTAGCCTTCGACTTCATTGGAAGGAATCAATTTGGATTCTTAACAATCATTCTTAGAAAATCAGTCCCTTCACTGATACCCATAAATTCCGAATCCTTAGTTACCTCATAATATCTTTCAGCCTCATTGTTAAATTCACATTCTAAAATAGTATTTAGAGAACGTGAGGTTATCTCTATATGTTTTCCATACACATAACTAACAATTTTAAGAGGTCTCAGAGATTGTTCTAAATTTGCATAGAACATTCTCATTGGAGTTTCAAAGTAAGGGCTATCACAGTTGAACAAATCATATAATCCCAAAGCCTTCAATGGCTGTACCAAATTTAAACTATATAATTCCTGGAATTCCACTCTTCTACTTAAAATCAGTGGCTTGAACTGAAAATCATCTTCATACATCTTCAAAGAGTTAGAATTTTTGAAGAAAGAAGAAAGCCATGTAGACTGATGCTCTATTTCAGGTGCTGGAGTAGGGTTCTTTGATCTCCTCTTACGATTGACGAGTTTGCTGCAGGAGGATGATGTCATTGGCAGTTTAGAAGGAAGAAAGGAGATTATTATTGGAAGAAAATAGACGAAGATTTTGAATGAAACAAAAATCGCCAAAGAGAATCAAGAGAGAGGTCGCGTGATTAGGGTTTCGGATGACACTTTCTTCATAAAATAAGTAAACAGATTATTGAGGTGTCGACCGGTCTCAGTAGCGGTCGACACTTCCTTTGTAAAATAAATAAAATAGATTGATGAGGTGTCGACCAGTATCAGTAGTAGTCGACACTTCTATCGTATACAGAATGAAACTAAGATTAGGTGTCGACCGATTCTAGTATGGGTCGACACTTCCTGAATTAAATTCAAGTTTCATGATTTCTCAATCTTAATTAGACCTAACCGTACCCGGATATCATTAATGGTCTTCTCATCTAAGGGTTTTGTGAAGATATCGACTAATTGATCGGAAGAATTTACGAAATCCAAAGTGATGTCTCCCTTTTGTACATGATCCCTTATAAAATGATATCAGATTTCAATGTATTTGGTTCTTGAATATTGTATAGGATTCTTGAAAATGTTAATGGCATTAGTATTATCACATCTAATCGGTATCCTATCATAAAATAGATTGTAGTCCTTTAAAGTTTGTTTCATGCAAAGCATTTGAGCACAATAACTTCCGGCGGCGATATATTCGCTTTCGGTTGTTGAGAGTGCTACAGAATTTTGTTTCTTTAAGTACCAAGACATGAGAGATTCACCAAGAAATTAGCTATGACACCCCGATTCCCTGAACCCGGTTTGTTACTCAAAACCCCGAATATTACTAAGAAACACTTGGGCCAAATTTAAAACTTCGTTGAAAATTTCAGAATTTGAAATTTGACAAAACATGAAAACTTGTAGCGGAAATCGTTTAAGCAAAAGTAAAATTAAACAAAGCCATGTTAAAATAATCGTTGGCAATATTAAGAATCGATCAGTTGAGAAGCAAAGGTTTAACTCGTAAAATAATTTAAAGATTTCAAAAGTCAATTTCATCGACCGCCGAACAAAGTCAACAAAAGGGAAAGGCTACTCGAAGACATCCACCGGTGACTAAACGACAAAACATAAAATTTGTCATCCGGTCAGTAAACGACAAAACATAAAATTTGTCATTCGGTCACTAAACGACAAAACATAAAATTTGTCACCCGGTCACTAAACGACAAAACATAAAATTTGTCATCCGGTCACTAAACGACAAAACATAAAATTTGTCATCCGGTCACTAAGCGACAAAATATATCCTTCATCTACCGGTGACGTCAGCTGGATGATCTCTCTCATCCGATCGACTTTACCCTACATCTATCGGTGACGTCAGCCGGATGATCCCTCTCATCCGGGCACTAGACGACAAACAAAACACCTATATCATCCGACAAACAAAACACTCGACATCATCCGGTAGAAAAGAAACACAACACTATCCACAGAAAAGAATTTACTTACTTCCCAAAGACCATTCAGGAACGACTCAAGCCATAGCATTAATCAAATCCGATAAAAACCAACATTTAAAACTCAACAGACTGCTAAAATCAGTAAATTTCAAAACGTATTCAAAATGCTAAAATTCCTACTGTCATGAGAACTCAACATACTCAGACTGAATCCTTGACTACTAGTCCTCCACACTGACAGACATCAGTTAAACCGCCCCGTCAGCTGCCAGAACATTGAATAAGTGTACTCCTCCAACCCGACTAGTCCTCAGTGAACTCAGTAAACACACCTGCTGTCACTTCTTCACCTACATCACAAAACTCATCTATTAGCCTAATGCTAAGTAAGTAATGCAAAATGAAATGAATTACTGAAACATAAACTCCTAATCATGCAATTTCTACTTTCTCCTCTCAGTTGCTCATTCATCGTTTCTAATTCAGATCCCCCTGTGAAATTGGGAGTCGGATCAACTCTCCCAAAGTATGTATCCACTGACTCATTAAGGGGCGGATTAATTCGCTTAACAGTAAATCTGATTCACATGTTCAGATCCCCCTGTGAAATTGGAAGTTGGATCAGCTCTTCCAAAGTATATATCCACTGTCTCATTAAGGGGCGGATTAATTCCCTTAACAGTAAATCTGATTCACTTTGCTGTTTCATCACATTCAATCCTCTCCATACCAATGTGTATTCAAATTCATTTTTGTATACATTTTGAAAACATGATGCATGGCATACAAACATATCCAAGTAAATACAAACCTAACGTTTTGTGATGTAGGCCCGAAGGCACAAGCAAACATTACTTACTTGGATCTCCTGGAATTGTCTGGGTAGCTAACCACTTCGGGTATTGCTCAACCTAAAACCGTAGACAGAGCATATATTAAATTCCCTCTAATCTTCATTCTAGACCACTATAAATCTAAGGGAAACTCTAGTCATTGTGCATTCTCGATTTCGACTTAAACCGAACTAACCCTCACTTACTGTATTCTCCAAAACCTAAATATCATCCCTCCCACCAACAATAGATACAATGTAGCTAGAAATAGAGGCAAAACTCACCAAGTTCGGAAGAAGTCGCTGGAGAAAGTCGAAGGGGGGTCTCCTATCGTGCTCTGCTAGGCTGAGGAGCTGAGAATGGGGAGGAAATGGAATAAAACAGTGGCAGCTACTTCAATAATAGTTTCCTTAAATACGTTATCCACCTTTAGATTTCTAATTACCCTTATACCCTTGCCTAGTCATCCACTAACCCTACATTTAATATTGTCATTAGTTTTAAAAAAAAGAATAGAGAAACGGTTTAACAGGACCGGGTATTACATTAGCACATTCCACTAGTGCTTTTTCTATCTACAAGACTTCTGGCATAATCAGAGTCAGAATATCCTATTAAATAAAAAAGATGTACCCTTTGGATACCATAAACCTAAATTATAAGTGTCACTTAGATATTTAAATATTCTCTTAACTGCATTTAAGTAGGATTCCTTAGGGGATACTTGAATCCTAGCACATAAGCACACACTAAATAGGACATCCGGCCTACTAGCCGTTAAGTATAATAGAGATCCAATCATACCTCTATATTTCTTGATATCTACATTTATCTTATTTTCATCGTTATCCAATTTTGTAGTTGTGCTCATGGGAGTTCAAGATAGTTTGGAATAATTCAATCCAAACTTCTTTAAGAGATCTTTGATGTATTTTTCTTGATTTAAGAATATACCATTGGAAGTTTGTTTTATTTGCAATTCTAAGAAGAATTTTAACTCTCCCATCATACTCATTTCAAATTCACTTTGTATTAGATATGCAAATTCATCACAAAGTGAGACATTTGTTGAGCCAAATATGATGTCATCCATGTATACTTGCACAATGAGCAAATCACCCTCCTTTTGCATAATAAACAAGGTTGAATCAGTATTACCCAAGTTCCTTTTCATAAGGAAATTCTTTAACCTATCATACAAAGGTCTAGGGGCTTGGTTAAATCCATATAAGACTTTCTTAAGCTTGTATACATGGTCTAGTTTGTCATAGATTTCAAACCCTAAAGGTTGCTCTACATAAACTTCTTTCAAGATATAACCATTTAAAAAGACACTCTTAACATCTATTTGGAAGATAGTGAAGTTTTTGTAGCAAGCAAATGCTAAGAGCATCCTAATATATTCTAGTCTAGCTACGGGAGCAAAGGTTTCTTCCAAGTCTATTCTTTGTTCTTGGTTGTACCCCTTGGCAACCCTAGCCTTATTCCTTACGATAATTTCATTTTTGTTCATCTTGTTCTTAAACACCCATTTTGTTCTTATAATGGGATGGTCTTTGGGTCTTGGAATAAATTCTTATACATTGCTCCGTTCGAATTGGTTTAGCTCTTCTTATATGGCTACAATCTAATTTTCATCCAATTCAACTTCCTCAAATTTCTTTGGTTCAGTTTGAGAAATAAATGCTATATTTGCACATAGATTTCTAAAGGAAGCTCTAGTTTTGACTCCTAAAGAATGATCACCTAGAACTTCATCTATGGGTTGACTTTTGAAAAATTTCTAATCTCTAGGATAAACATCATTTGCATCCTTGATTGGAACAATTTCTAAAGATTTTGATGGAAGATCTAGGGGGTTTCTCCTTGAATGGTATCAACTTGATCGCCTAGAGAGAGAGATTATGATTTATAAAAAGGAACTTGGGTAATACTGATTCATAATCCCTTTCCATATTTATTGTAGGTTGAGGGATTTCATCAAAATTGATATGCATGGATTCTTCTACAACTAGTGTCCTTTTGTTAAACACTCTGTATGTTTTACTAGTTAATGAATATCCCAGGAATATTCTAAGATCCGTCTTGGAATCGAATTTTTCCAAATTGTCCTTGGTGTTGAGAATGAAACATTTACAAACAAAGACTTAAAATACTTAACATTAAGAATTTTATCATTCCAAAGTTCATAGGCGGTTTTCTCAAGAATAGGTTTTATGGAGACCCGGTTTAGCACATAGCAAGCCGTAGCCATAGCTTCCGCCCAAAAATATTTTGGAAGTGAGTTTTCATTGAGCATGGTCCTAGCAAGCTCTTGAAGAGACCTATTTTTCCTCTCAACAACTCCATTTTGTTGAGGGGTTCTAAGGGAAGAAAAATTATGCTCAATTCCATGTTTGAGACATAAAAGTTCAAATTTCTCATTTTCAAATTCTCCACCATGATCACTACGAATAGCAACAATAACAAGATTTTTTTTCATTTTGAACTTTCTTCCTAAAGCTAGAGAAGATGTCAAAAGTTTTATTCTTTGACTTTAGAAAGAATACCCAAGTGAACCTTGAGAAATCATCTACAATGACAAAGATATAATGTTTGCCTCGTAGACTAACAATGTTTGAAGGACCAAAAAGGTCCATGTGAAGTAGTTGTAGAGTCTTGGAAGTTGTGACAACATTATTTGAGGCAAAGAACTTTTGGTTTGCTTGCCCATTTGACAAGCATCACAAATTCTATCATTCACAAATAATATTTTTGGAAGTCCTCTAACTAGATTATTCTTAGAAATCTTAGTTAAGGTATCAATACCTACATGTCCTAATCTTCTATGCCAAGACCAATTATCATTAAAAGAATTCACAGCAAAGCATTTTTCATCAAAGCATTTAATATTGTCTAAATCAATCGTGTATACATTTTCTTCTCTATAGCCAACAAACAAAATTTTACTACTTGAGCTATATTTAATTACACATAATGTTGATTTAAAAATAACTTTATATCTTTTATCACATAATTGACTAATACTTAGCAAATTATGTTTTAAACCTTCAACTAATAAAACATTCTCAATTATAGGGTTAGTGTCGATACCTATGTTACCAATGCCAACTATTTTTTCTTTTTGATTTTCGCCAAAAGTGACGTTTCCTTTCTTTTTGTTGACATAGGCAAACTTGGAGGAGTCTCCCGTCATATGTCTTGAGCATCCGCTATCAAGAAACAATAAGTTCTTCATGGGAGAGCTTACAACCTACAAGAAAAATAATTACGTAACTTTCTTTAGTACCCAAATTTTTTGGGTCCTATTGTTAGGTTTGGTTCTCTTAGGAACCCAATTGTAGCTGACCAAATGATTTAAGATTGTTAAATTTTAATGGACATACAAACGATTTATGGCCTACTTCATTACATGTATGACATGTGAATGGTTTGACAAAAAAGTTCTTATATACTTTCATTTTATTAAACTTTTCGTAACTAATTCCAGCCTTATCAAATGTTACTCTTTGATTTCTTAAGAGCATATTCAAGTTCTTGCTTTCATTAGTGAATTTTAAAATTATATCATTCAAACTATCATTTTTAGTATTGAATTCACTAATTTTCATTTCATACAAGTTAATCTCCTTAGCATCCTTTTCAATCAAGATTGCATTTTCCTTCTTTAACAAGTTGTATTTAGACTTAAGCATGCCATATTGTTTAACTAAGTCATTGAAGACATCAATTAAATCGTCATTATCATTATCACTATCACTAAAAGAATCACTAACCTCATTCTCCTTGGCCATGAAGCACAAGTTGGCCACTTTCTCGTCTTCGGAGGAAGTGTCGCTCTCGTTATCATCCCACGTTGCTTTCATGGCTCTCTTCTTGAACCTCTTAGGAGTCTTCTTAGCTTGAGGACATTCAGCCTTGATGTGTCCTGGCTTCCCGCACTCAAAGCAAGTGATCTCCTTTTTCTTTTGAGGCTTATCTCCCTTTGAGAACCTCCTACCTTGCATCTTCTTCCATTGAAGAAATTTGTTGAATTTTCTCGTGATGAATGCAATCTCCTCGTCATCTTATTCTTGTTTGGACTCTTCGTGTTTGCTCGACGAGGCCTTGAGAGCAATATCTTTTCTTTTGGAAACTTCTTTTTCCTTGAGATCTTCCTTCTCATTGGCTCTCATTGTTATCTCATGTGTCATGAAAGAGCCAATGAGTTCTTCCAGCTTGAAGACCTTGAGATCCCTAGCTTATTGAATGACTGTCACCTTAGGTTATCATCCTCTCGGTAGACACCTAAGAATCTTTCTTACTAATTCTTCATTTGGATACGTTCTACCAAGCCCTTTCAAACTATTAGTAATGTTAGTAAAACAAGTAAACATTGAACTAATAGATTCATCATTTTCCATAGAGAATAATTCATATTCGTGCATTAACATACTCATTTTAATTTCTTTTACTTGATTTGTTCCTTCATGAGTTATTTCAAGTAAACATCAAATCTCAAACCCACTAGCACACCCTTGTACCCTATTAAATTCATCTCTATTTATAGGATAATACAAAGTGTTGATTGCCTTAGCATTCAAGCTCAAATTCTTTTTATCAGAATCATTTAGTTCATGTGATGCTTTAGGAGTGCTAACACAATTTTCAATTTTTACAACTATGTATGGACTATTTTCAATAATATTTCATAGATCATAATCCATGGGTTAAACAAAAATTCTCATTCTAGACTTCCAATAAACATAATCATTTCCATAAAAAAATGGAGGTCTAGTAATAGATTGTCCTTCTATATGCGAGGTGTTTGTGTTGAATGTCATTTCTAAATATGTAACTGTTCTTTTAATCACAATTAAGAATATATTGCATCTGCTCTGATACCAATTGTATGATCGTTTTTACCTAAGAGGGGGGTGAATTAGTTTTTCGCCTCCTATAATACTTAATAATTGTGATCACTAGCAAATTAATTGTTTGCTCTTAAGTGTATAAACTGAATGATTATGAATTTAGTTTTTTAAATGAATTTAATCAATTGCAAGTAAAGAGTTAAGGGAAAAGAGAAATAACACCGAAATTGTTTACGCAGTTCAGCCAACCTTGCCTACGTCCGCGCTCCAAGGACTTCCCCTTGAAGATTCTTTCCTTTTCTTCTGAGAGAATCTTTGATTGAACTTCATGGGCATCAATTAACTGCCTTTACACCTTTGATTGAACTTCACGGGCGTCAATCAACTACCTTTATACTTTCTCTTAGGGATACACCATTTCTCAATTTCTCAATACAAGATTGTGAGTCGAAACTTAAATATCACTCTCTCAATAATATAATCTCAAGTTTGTAGTTTGAGAGGAGTAAAAGAATTGAAAGATGAAAGCTCTTTGAAGTTAAGAGACTTTTGATTCGTTGATTTCTTGGTTTTTTTTCCCAAAAGCCTTCGTTCTTTGATTTATAGTCCTTTTGAATTCTGTCTACTAGTGGTCAACTTGTCTTGAAACCAGTTGACACTTTGTTACCGTTGTGCATGGATAGAAGACCGTTATAAACAGTGTCGGTCGACACTTGTTGAGAATCAGTCGACATTTTGTTACTGTTGGTGTTAGATGATAGCCATTGAAATATGTTTTGGTCGATTTCTTCTATAGTGTGGTTGACACTTCAAACTTCTCTATATCCTTCGATCGACACCTATATAAACCGGTCGACACTTGAGTTGCTTCTGCTTGCACAGGTCGATCCTTGTGGTCGATACTTTAATCTTCTCTTCATTCACCTGTCGACACTTGTATATTCTGGTCGACACTTGAATTCTCTTTGTTTGCATCGGTCGACACCTTCATGTTCTAGTCGACACTTGAATTGGCTCTGTTTGCATCGGTCGATCCTTGGGTCGACACTTTTCAAGTTCGGTCGACGCTTGACGATTCAAGTCGACAGTTGTTTCTTCTCTGTTTCCATCAGTCGATCCTTGGGGTCGACACTTTCCAAGTTCGGTCGACACTTGATGATTCAGGTCGACACTTGTTTCTTTTCTATTTCCATCGGTCGATCCTTGGGGTCGACACTTCAATCTTTTCTACGTTCAACGGTCGACACTTGTATATTCCAGTCAACACTTAAAGCACTCCGAAATGATTTTTTGTTTCTTTTGACTATCACACACTTAATAAACCTCATTAGTACTAAATACCCTTCTTCAAGGGCATTCTCAATTAATGTGCTTGCAAAATCATTCATTTCTTAAGTTAATCAATTTATCAAACATTATCATCAAAACCATATTACCGTTAAACACATTATAATTAAACATAAAAAAAAAACACATTAATCTTAAACTTATTTTAAGTTAACAGATGATACGTTAGAGAGTATCACTAGATAGTTAGTTCCATGAAATGGTGCAAGCTATATGGGCCACTGCAGAGCTAGCCTCATTCAACTCAATTTTGGGCCAAATAATTGCTAAATTAGTGACCGATTCAAGTTTAGTTGGATCAGATCTTGAACCAAACTTGAGCTTTCATTTAATTAACCGAATAATTTATAAATTTATTCAAATTAGTCTTAATTAATGATCGACGTGTCGAACCTTAAACTGGGTCATAGCTCTGTGTTATTCAGATTCGGCTTAGGTTTCCAACAACTCTTGGACTATGGCTCGAGATGTTAGTTGTCGCTGCGCCACAACATAGATTCAAGTTAAATTAGACTTGAACAATTATCCAATCATTTTTCTGTTGAATCAAACCTAGACCGCTGCAAAGTCTTGCACTGGGCTAACTTAGGGTTCCGTTTGGTATTATTTTTGTAAGGGTAAAAGCGTTTATCTTATAATTTTTACTGTTTTAAGTGTTTGCTAACAAAATAAAATAAAATAAGTGTTTTTTTTTTGTTTTTTGTTTAAAGTTAGCAACAATTTTTTAGAAATTTTAAAATATAGTTTTCGCTATTTACTTTCCCAATTATCTAGAATGTTGTGATGCACTAAATTTCTTTTTCATTTTAATTCTCTAGATTTTTAAATGACAACATTTTGTTACTTATTTTCTCTCTTAATTATATTTTTTATATAATTTAATAATTGAATAGTATAATTTGTCGAATAAATAAAATCGATAAATCACTCTTAAAAAGTTAATTTACCTATTTTTTCGCAGGTGATTGTCTTAAAAATACAGTTAACAGTGTATATTAAAATAAAAACTATAGTAATACCAAACAGATTCTAATTTTGTCTAATGATGAGGTAGACTGATTCTTCCTTCTTGTTTTTCAATATGTTTAGTTCGATTTTATTATTGAATTAATTTAGATTTTTCTAATGACATCTATGATCTAGTGGAGATTGTTCACACTTGCGACAACATCTGTATACTTTATTTTTATTTAGCTATGTGATTTAAATTTTCTACATGACTTCCCATGGCAAAAAAGACAAAATCTTAATAATATCATATTCAATGTTCTTTATGGAGCTATTATAACCATCATTATTTGGAAACGATTGTTTGTGAGACATGCAAAATAAAAGAAGTAATACAACAATGCATGGAAGAGATTTGAGGATTGTTGTGAGAGACTTGGAAGAGGAAACATGAATTGGGCATAGAGAAGTTGGAGCTTTTGCTAGTCAACCTTTTTTTGCTTTGACGAGCCGGAACGTTCTTATTACCCGACAAACTTCATGGGATCAAAGTTCAATTTCTCATAACAAGCATGAAAGAATAAAGCACGTTCTGGAAATTTTGTATATTCCTTTTCATAATAATTACAGACGCAGGATAGTGTGTTTATATAGACACCTGAATACAACGAGAACACGAGAAGGAGGAGATTACAAAGAGAGAAAAAATCTACAGAAATATAACAGATTCTAGAACCGGCTGGAGCAAACCTAAACCCGGTCTGAGTTATCTGGTTTAACATCCCCCCTCAAACGCACGGGTCGGGGGAGAACCGTGAGTTTGGTCCAAAGATCGTGAAATCGAGCAGCCACCAATGCCTTGGTTAAACAGTCAGCAACTTGATCGAAAGAGGGCATATAGGCCAAACGCAGAGAACCAAAAGCTACCTTTTCCTGGACAAAATGTAAATCGAGCTCAACGTGTTTCGTACGAGCATGAAGAATAGGGTTAGAAGCCAGGCTGAGAGTGCTAAGGTTGTCACAGAAAAGAAGAGGAGAAGAGCTGGGAGACATACGCAGTTCAGCAAGCAAGGATTGAATCCAGATTAACTCAGCAGCTCCATTAGCGAGGGCTCGGTACTCTGATTCAGTACTAGAATGAGAGACGTTTTTCTGCTTAGACGAGGACCACGAAACGAGATTGTGACCGAGAAAAACATAATAAGCACTGGTGCTGCGGCGATAGTCAGGGCAAGACGCCCAATCCGCATCGGTGTAGCAGTAGAGAGAGTGATCAGAACTGGCCTGAAGAGAGAGACCTAGATGAGCAGTACCATGAAGATAGAGGAGGATGCGTTTTACGGCTATCATGTGAAGATCAGTAGGAGCGTGCATGAATTGACACAGCTTATTGACGGCAAATGAGATGTCGGGTCTGGTGATGGTGCAGTACTGAAGGGCACCAAGAATGCTGCGATACTCTGTAAAATTAGATAGCAAGGTACTGTCATGAAGAGACAAGGAGGAGAGGGCAAGCGATGTAGCGTGAGCTTTAGAATCCAGCATGCCCCGTTTTAATAGAAGGTCACGAATATACTTGGTTTGACTGAGATGAATGCCAGTAGAGTCATGATGAACCTCAATACCTAAGAAGAAATAAAGTAAGCCGAGATCCTTGACTGCAAAATGTTGAGAAAGATGACTGAGTAACGCAGAGATAAGCGCGACAGAGGAACCAGTGACAATAATGTTATCAACATAAACCAAAACAACTGTAATATCTAAAGCAGAGTGAAGAATGAACAAGGATGAGTCTGCCTTAGAAGCTGTGAAATCCAATTGAAGCAGTGCCATACTCAGTTTAAGAAACCATGCCCGTGGGGATTGTTTAAGACCATAAATCGAGCGATGAAGTTTGCAGACGTAGTCAGGATGAGCCGAATCAGTGAAGCCTTGAGGTTGAGCCATGTAGACATCCTCAAAAAGATCACCGTGAAGAAAAGCGTTCTGAACATCAAGTTTTTTAATCTGCCACTGCCGAGAAACAGCAATGCTCAGAAGAAGACGAATTGTAGCTGGTTTAATAACAGGACTAAAAGTTTCATGAAAATCAAAACCCAACATCTGTTGAAAGCCCTTGGCAACCAGGCGAGCCTTGAAACGATCAATGGAGCCGTCAGGACGAAGCTTAATCCTGTAGACCCACTTGGAACCAATGACCCGAGAATGGGTAGGTTTCGGAACAAGAGACCAGGTACCTTGAGAGTGAAGAGCCCGAAATTCCGTATCCATGGCGGTGCGCCATTCAGGAAGAACAGAAGCCTCACTGTAAGAAGATGGTTCACGGAGTATATCGCCAGCAATACTGAAAAATACCTTAGGTTTAAAAATTCCAGATTTGGATCGGGTAACCATCGGGTGCTCATTCACAGTGAGAGGAGCAGGAGAACGCTTGGGGCAGACAGAAGGCGAAGTAGCCAAGGGGAGAGAGGAGGAGGAAGAAGGGCTTGGAGAAGGGTGGGAGAGAGAGGGCAGAGATACGTCACGAGAAGAAATCGGGAAGGAAGATGCAGAAGAGAAGGGTAGGGAAGAGATAACGGGTAGGGAAGGTGAGGTGATAATTGGAGAGGAAAGAAATTGAAAAGGAAAAACAATTTCATTAAAAACAACATGACGAGAAATATAAGGCGACCAATACATGGATAAAGACAAATATACCCTTTGTGGCTACTACTGTAGCCGAGAAAAGTGCATGGGCTAGACCGAAACTCAAGTTTATGATAGTTGTAAGGACGTAAAAAAGGAAAACACTAACATTCAAAAACACGAAGATGAGTATAAGACGGATGTCAATGATATAAAGTGTAAAAAGGAGTTCGATTAGATAAAACTTTTGAAGGATGACGGTTAATCAAATAAACGGCAGTACTGAAGGCAAAAGACCAAAAATGGAGAGGCAAAAATGAATGGGCCATAAGCGTTAAGCCTATTTCCACAATGTGCCTATTTTTTCTTTCAACCCGGCCATTCTGTTGAGGCGTGTATGGACAAGAGACTTCATGGATAATGCCATTGGTAGAAAAGAATTTAGTTAAAGACCGAAATTCACCCCCCCAATCGGATCGGACACGTTTAATATTACAATTGAACTGAGTAATAATTAGTTTATGAAAGGTAATAAAAGTGGCATAGGCTTCATCTTTAGAATTCAAAAAATAAATCCAAGTGAAACGCGAAAAATTGTCAATGAAAATAATAAAGTATTTAGCACCCATAATAAACATAACTGGAGAAGGTCCCCATAAATCAGTATGTATTAAGTCAAACATAGCCGAGGCCTTTGATAAAGACAGTGAAAAAGGAAGTCTATGGGATTTAGCAAGCTGATAGGAAGAACAAAAATCAAAACATTTAGATGAAATATTAAGACGAGATAAAACTGCTTGAGGAACATGTGATGCAGGGTGCCCTAATCGGTAATGCCAGAGATTGGAGGGATTGCTGGACACAGAGAGAAGCTGAGTAGAAGAAGACGGAGCTGGAGGATAACACACCCGATAAAGCCCATTGTCAAGGATACCCCGGAGACGGATTTGATGAGTTAGCTGGTCCTTGACAACAAAAAAAGAAGGATGAAATTCAATATATGCCTTGTTATCAAGACATAACCTGGAAACACTGAGAAGATTCTTTTGAATAGAAGGGGAATGGTAAACAGAATGTAAGAATAAAGGAGACAAAGAAGCAGGAAGCAAAGCACGACCAACATGAGAAATAGGAGAGACCATACCATTGCCGACTGTGATCTGAGCATCGCCGTGGTATGGTGTGGCGGAATCCAGCAAGTTTAGGTCAGGAGTGAAATGATGCGAGGCCCCTGAGTCCAAATACCAGTTAGCATCAAGGGAAGGTGCATCAGTGACGGAATGAAGGTTGGGAGTGGGAAGAATAGCAGAGAAGTTACGCGGTGGAAACGAGGGAGGCTGATACTGGAGATTAGTGCGATGATAGCAAACATTGGTGCTATGACCAGATCTGTGACAAATTTGACAGTGAGGTTGGCGATTTTGGGAACGGGATTGTGAGCGAGGTTGGGAAACAAAAGAGGGAGGAGGACGAAAAGGAGGAGAGGGAAGCAGTGGAGTATTGAAGGAAGTGGGCCGGGGACCGCGTGGTTGGGCCGAAAAATTGGAATGAGGGCCAGGTGGGGAAGGAAACCTAGGTCTGGATTTATTACCTGAGGCGGTGGTAAAGTGAGTCTGAAAAAGGGTTCAACACAATGGTTGTATTCTGGCGATCAAGACGAGCTTCATGGCTGAGGAGCAGACTATTGAGTTCTTCAATAGATGGCTGAGTAGGAAGCGTTGAAATAGAAGTCACGAAGGCGTTATACTCGGCACCTAAGCCATTTAAGAAATACATAACCTGATCCTTGGGATTTACTGTAACACCTGGCATTTTTGCCATGTAATTATTTCCTAAATTATTAAGTGGATTAATTCAATATTAATACAATGTATGTTTTGTTGGAAACCAAAACGAATGGGTTCATATTGAATTGGATAATGAGATGAAAACCAAACAAAAGTGTAACTAAACAAACAAGCTAGTTGGTAATGGATGGAAGAGTAAATTGGGAAGAAATTAAGGTTGGTGGGAGATAACCAATGGATGATTGCCAAGTGGCAATAACTTGCTGAGAAACCCACCTATTCTCCTTCCTTCTACGTAAACATTCATATACATTTCTCCTTCTCTGTATTCCTCTCTACATTCTTCCTTCCAGTCGACAAAACAACCATCGAAGCTACTTCGATCTCCTCAGTTCCTTTCTGTTTCTTCGCTAGGGTAAGCATCTTTTAATGCTAACAAGTTTGGACAAGTTAAATGTGAGTTTTTACTGAGGTTTAGGGTTATGGTATTCGATGAAAACTCGCTGTTTTTGGATGAAAACACACCGGGTTGTTTTCTAAGGGTTTGAATGAGTTTGGAACAGATTCTATTCACTTATTAGTTAGCATTTGCAACTATTTAATACCTCTTCATGCATACTACAGGTCCGAGCATTCCAGGGACATTCGAGCATCTGACACCGCAGCAAACAGATAAGTTCATAACCGTAGGTTGGCTCTTAAGGCCCTACATCACAGAGGTACTAGGGTTCCTGTTCTGTCGGGTAGTTTTGGGTAGAAATGTTATAGCTTCTGTTCAGTTTGTGTTCTGTGTTGTCAGTTCAGTTCACGCTCTGAGTTGTCTATTTTTCTGTCTCACAATATGTCCTGTTATTTCTGATGTCTGCTGTTATAGGTTCAGGCACTGAGAATGTCATGCATACACGTTTTACTGAAAATCTATGCAAAACTAATTTCTGTACACCGTTTGAAACTAATAAGATAAAATCCGACTGAAATGTACCAGGTTAAGTGCGAGACGGGGACTGGCCCCAGAACTGATTACTGTTTACCGTTTACTGTACTGTATCCCTGAATGTGCCTGATAGTGCACCCTCCCCCTCCCCCACTGTTTGCCAGTTCCCCTATAAGCTCCACTTAATTCTACTGCCACTGTAACTTAATGCTCTGTACTGTCACCGTATTTCTGAAAACTGCATACATAGCATTTTTCATCACTGCATATCTAATATGTTCTTACTGAGTTTTAGACTCATAGGTTAACTCTCTGATGTAGTACCTGAATCTGCAAATGAGGACCTTGTGCCTCAAGATGATGAACTGATGTAATTGGTGGACCGAGCTCAAAGGGGGTTGGTTGCTACAGTCAGACATGTTTCTGCTCTGAGGTTTTAGTTTTTAAGTAAGGTTTATGTCTGTAGGTTTTGCCGAACTCTGGTGTTTTGTTTCAAACTCTGTCTAAATTTTTGTTAGAAACCTGATTTATGTATAGGTTTTGTTGGTTGTATTCTAAAACCTCTGTATTTGACAGTTGTATTATGTTTTTCAATGTGTCGAAATCATTCTGGAACTGCTGGGATTCTTCCTTTCGTTCACTGCCTGCATCCACCGGTGACGTCATCCATCTTCCGGCTGACGTCATCTCCTTCTACCGATTTCGTTCACTGCCTGCATCCACCGGTGACGTCATCCATCTTCCGGCTGACGTCATCTCCTTCTACCGATTTCGTTCACTGCCTGCATCCACCGGTGACGTCATCCATCTTCCGGCTGACGTCATCTCCTTCTACCGATTTCGTTCACTGCCTGCATCCACCGGTGACGTCATCCATCTTCCGGCTGACGTCATCTCCTTCTACCGATTTCGTTCACTGCCTGCATCCACCGGTGACGTCATCCATCTTCCGGCTGACGTCATCTCCTTCTACCGATTTCGTTCACTGCCTGCATCCACCGGTGACGTCATCCATCTTCCGGCTGACGTCATCTCCTTCTACCGATTTCGTTCACTGCCTGCATCCACCGGTGACGTCATCCATCTTCCGGCTGACGTCATCTCCTTCTACCGATTTCGTTCACTGCCTGCATCCACCGGTGACGTCATCCATCTTCCGGCTGACGTCATCTCCTTCTACCGATTTCGTTCACTGCCTGCATCCACCGGTGACGTCATCCATCTTCCGGCTGACGTCATCTCCTTCTACCGATTTCGTTCACTGCCTGCATCCACCGGTGACGTCATCCATCTTCCGGCTGACGTCATCTCCTTCTACCGATTTCGTTCACTGCCTGCATCCACCGGTGACGTCATCCATCTTCCGGCTGACGTCATCTCCTTCTACCGATTTCGTTCACTGCCTGCATCCACCGGTGACGTCATCCATCTTCCGGCTGACGTCATCTCCTTCTACCGATTTCGTTCACTGCCTGCATCCACCGGTGACGTCATCCATCTTCCGGCTGACGTCATCTCCTTCTACCGATTTCGTTCACTGCCTGCATCCACCGGTGACGTCATCCATCTTCCGGCTGACGTCATCTCCTTCTACCGATTTCGTTCACTGCCTGCATCCACCGGTGACGTCATCCATCTTCCGGCTGACGTCATCTCCTTCTACCGATTTCGTTCACTGCCTGCATCCACCGGTGACGTCATCCATCTTCCGGCTGACGTCATCTCCTTCTACCGATTTCGTTCACTGCCTGCATCCACCGGTGACGTCATCCATCTTCCGGCTGACGTCATCTCCTTCTACCGATTTCGTTCACTGCCTGCATCCACCGGTGACGTCATCCATCTTCCGGCTGACGTCATCTCCTTCTACCGATTTCGTTCACTGCCTGCATCCACCGGTGACGTCATCCATCTTCCGGCTGACGTCATCTCCTTCTACCGATTTCGTTCACTGCCTGCATCCACCGGTGACGTCATCCATCTTCCGGCTGACGTCATCTCCTTCTACCGATTTCGTTCACTGCCTGCATCCACCGGTGACGTCATCCATCTTCCGGCTGACGTCATCTCCTTCTAAGTCCTTCTAACCGATTTCGTTCACTGCCTGCATCCACCGGTGACGTCATCCATCTTCCGCTGACGTCATCTCCTTCTACCGATTTCGTTTACTATCTGTTCCTACCGGTGAACTTAATTCTTGTTTATAGTTCACATCCACCGATAGCTTTTATCTTTCTGCCCAGTTTTACTCTCCTCCTTCCGATTATCACTGTACACTGTTGTTTTATTTAATCCACCGAAGCTCTTTTATACTAAGTTTTCCGCCAGCCTGAATTCTTTCAAATTAAGTTCATTTCTATTTTCTGCTTCACCCCTTTTGATTTTGTCATTTACTCTGCCCCTTTAGATTCAACTGCTTCCTGTTTCACCTTGTCACCCGAGAACTCTCTCTCTCTCTCCCTGTAAATGTTTTCTGTTACTCACTGTAGTTTCTCACTCTCTGTAAAGTTACATTTTAGGGTTTGCAATGACAGTGCATGTTTCCTGTCATTCGATTTCGTTTCTCTTTAAATATTTTTAAGTATAATGTTCACTGTCTTGACCGATCTGTTCAAAAAAAATAGTCACCGTTTTTCCGTCCACTGTCCCGGAGTGATGGCTCCGATCCCGGACTCCGATCGGGTTCGGTTTTGGGTTGTCACATTTACAGATTCTCTGATAGCTGCTAATGTGTTGCAGATACCTCAAAATTTCTGGACATAGAGCATAGCGCTGAGACCATCCTTGCGAAAACCTTGTAAACTATTCCGAAGTTCAGCAATGCGAGCAAAAGAAGCGGTAGAGAAGAGTTGCGCAAGTGCTTCCCAGATTTCATAAGCTGTGGAGTACCCGATCAGTTGCCCTAGTAACTGTTCATGAATAGAAGCATAGATCCAACTCATGATAAGATGATTGTAACATTGCCAGGAAATAAAATCTGGGTTGATGGCAGGTGAATGAGAATCGTCAAATTGAGGAGGATAGAGACGAGTACCAGTGAGGATATCATCCAGACCATTTACGATAACAATGTTAAGTATCTGATTCTTCCAAATCAGAAAATTAGATTTATCAAGTTTAATAGTAAGAGGCTGATTTACAGAAGGAAGATGAGGAAGGGAAGGTGGATGAGAGGCAGACGACGACGAGACGTCTGTGGTACTTTGGGAGGAAGTCATTATTCAAGAGAGAAAAGAGATGAAGAGCAGAGTACCGAGAAAGGTAGGAGCCGTTAATGGCTCTGATACCATGAAAGAATAAAGCACGTTCTGGAGATTTTGTATATTCCTTTTCATAATAATTACAAACGCAGGATAGTGTGTTTATATAGACACCAGAATACGACGAGAACACGAGAAGAAGGAGGAGATTACAGAGAGAGAAAAAATCTACAAAAATATAACAGATTCTAGGACTGACTGGAGCAAACCTAAACCCAGTCTGAGTTATCTGGTTTAACAAAGCATCACAAAATATAGAGATAAGTAAATATGGTGGATGAAGCTAGTTTGAATATGATAAATTACTAATAATTTTAAAAGTTTAGACTCTTAAGTTAAAATTTAATCATTTATATCATTTTTTTAACTAAATGAGATGAACTCACCAACTCACTCTTTTGTAAACGTCAAACCACTATTTTGCAATGGGAGAAAATATTGCATATTTGACTTCACCTCTTCCTTTCCATTAAAGACTGACCTGAATGTTTCCCTGGTATCATTTTGTCCGGTGATTAATTTTACAAAAACAACTTTTAACTTGTGTTATCTGTCACTTAGCCTCATTAATTGGCCAATCCACTAAAACTAGGCCTTGGTCGAGGCTGATCGACTTTGAGATGGACAGACTGTTGAGATAGACAAAAGCTCTAACGGAGTCAGGTTCATGGAAATTTAGGTGGTTCAAGGTCATGGAAATTTATGGGCTACAAATCGACTTAACTTTTTTTCAGTGTATGACGCTCAAGCTTGAGCATCACAGCACTAGTGAAAAATAATAAAAAAAATTAAACACACAGTTTTGCCAAAAGGTAGATTAGGTCGGGCCTTCTCACAAAAAAAAAATTCCCCTGACCGAAAGGCCTGAGCTGCCCCGCAAGTCACGAGTGAAATGATAGACTTATGTGTCATATATTAATCAACCACTTCCTAATAAGATTACAAAAATAATATTTGGTTGATCACAAGTTATTAAATCATACTGCAAGTTCTAATAAAGGAACTAGTAATGGTAAATTGATACTTTATTTTTACACTATTTTTATATTTTAAATTTTCGATAGAATTATTACGGTGCAATTTAAATTTATAAAATAATGTATTACATGAGTGAAACATAGGTACAGTGTAAAATTTACCGTTACGAGATAGCATGGCTTTAGGACATCATCTACAGTCCACGTGTTGCATGATCAGATATTCTACTGCTGATACAAACCAGAAGATCTCTCTGTCTACTAAGTAGTTCGATTGATTAGGACTGACAGTGAGAGTAAAGAACGATCAATTTATTCTCCTTCTCCTACTTCTCGCTGTCTGTTCCTTCTCTGCCATGCTTTTCCAATCTTACCTCCATTTCCGTTCTCTCGCTTTCCTGGGTAGGTACGACTGCTCACCTTCCTCGTCGCCCATTTCTTTCTGCCCCCACAGATCTTGACCTTTTCTGCTCAGAAGATGACTTTAACTCACCCTACTTAACCACCCTCCAGAAAAAAAACTATGCATTAAGAGCACCCCATCTCTCCTCATTCTGGATCTGAGTCTACTTCTTTTGATCTTCTCTTGCTTCCTCCGGCCATGAAAACTCTCATGGCTAAATCCTCCGTTGATTCTTCTTTCTCCTTCTCCAAAAGATATTTCAACTGCAAAAAGAGGGTCGATGACGAAGAAGATGACGATGAGAGGATTCTTACTTATCAGTTCTCCGACTACGAGAAAGAAGAGGAGATCGGAATCCGGCGGGACTCAGATGGAGTTCAATCTTTCCCTGCGCTGGGAAAGAAGCACTCGGCAGTTTCTGTTTGAAACTCCGATCGGCTCTTACGGTTTTCAGCAAAAGCCGGTCGTCATCTCACCAGTGTAGCCTCGGCCGGCGAGGATAGAACCTTTTTGGCCACCGGAA